>JAODAL010015769.1:0-82730 GCA_025379985.1 Phyllomedusa bahiana | reverse complement strand
TTACCCTCCTCTACACCACACAGGGGGCGCCGTTACCTTCCTATCACCCACACAGGGGGACACTGTTACCCCCCCTAACACCACACAGGGGAAACCGTTACCTCTCCTCTATACACCACACAGGGGGACAGCCTGTTACCTCTCCTCTATACACCACACAGGGGGGACAGCCTGTTACCTCTCCTCTATACACCACACAGGGGGACAGCCTGTTATCTCTCCTCTATACACCACACAGGGGGTACAAGGGGGCCTTTCCCCCGTACCTATGCACAAAGGGAAACACCCCGAAATGCGGGGGACCTCCCCCAGGGCGAAGTGAGCTCGGGGCAGCAGCTGCCCACTGTAGCATGAGGTCCCATGGACAACAGGCACAGGTTACCTGGCTCCTCACAGTCCAGCAGGGGGTTAGTAACGTCCTGCACTTAATATGCGGGACCCCAGGAGGGGAACACACAGGCACAAGCAGCAGGGTCAGCGCCCCCTACAGTCTACACACCTCCGCCGTCCCGGTGTCTTAAATTTCTAGCGCGGACTGCTGCCGGGAATTTAAAAAACTCGGGCGATACCATAGTGACAGCACCAATAGGGGAGGACGACTGGTAGAAGACACGAATAAACCCTGAAACATTCTAGAACTTTACTGTCAAGCTTATATAATAAAAGGCAAACGCCGAGAGGAGACGAGCCGCCATCGATGGAAGTAAAGAAAAAGGGGTTTTTTTTTTCAAAAAAAGAAAATACCCCCCTTCTCGAAAACTAATAGTACGTCCCGGCTCGCAGATTAAAAAAAAGATGGGGGGGGATGGGGGAGGAGAGGGGAGTGGGGGAGGGTGAGGGAGTAGTGGGAGGGGAGGGATAAGGTGGGGGACGGGTTAACTGCTGCGCTGCTGGGCCGGGCTGCTGCACTACAGGCCCCTCACAATAAAACCGCGCACTAAGGCCGCCTTTGGATAAAACTGCTGCACTACAGTTTTAAAAACTGCCATACGGCTGCTCTACAGTATAACACTGCCCTACAGGCCCTCTAAATAACACTGTGCACTACGGGCCATTACAGTATAACATGCGCACACAGACCCTCTACATTTAAAACACTGCTGCACTACGGGCGCTTACATATAAACGCTGCATCCGGCGCTCTCAAAAACACTGCGACTACAGGCCCTCTACAGTTAACACTGCGCACTCAGGCCCCTCACAGTTAACATGTGCATACGACCCTCAAAGGGATAAACGCGCATACAGACCCTTACAGAAACACTGCGCACTACATTAACACTGCTGCACACAGGCGCCCTACATTTAAAAACCTGGGCACTACGGGCCCCTCTCGTATAACACTGCTACTACAGCCCATCCAGATAACACTGCGCACTCGGGCCGTTTTACAGAAAAAAACACTGCTGCACACAAAAACAGGACCGCTCCTACAGTTAAATGGGCACTCAGGCCCGCTCTACGTATAACACGCTGACAAAACCACTTACAATAACAGCTGCACTACAGCCTCACAGTATAACATGCTGACTACGGCCGCTTCATTTAAACACTGCTGCACTACGGGCCCGTTTACATTAAACTGCTGCCTACAGCCTTTTTACAATAACACTGTGCACTACAGACCCCTCTACAGTATACACTGCTGACTACGGCCCTCTACAGTAAACACTGCGCACACGGCCGCTCTACAGATAACACGCTGCACTACGGGCCGTTACAGTATAACAGCTGACACGGGGCCCTCACATAAACACTGCTGCACACAGTATAAACGCTGACTACGGGGCGCTCTACAGTATAACCTGCGGCACACCCCCCCCTCTACAATAACATGCGGCACTACGGGCCCCACAGAATAACACTGCTGCACACAGCCCTCTACGATAACACTGCGCACTAAGGCTGTTCGTAAACACTGCTGACACAGGCCCCTACGTATAACATCCACACAGGCCACCTACGTAAAACGCTGCACTAAACCACCTAAGTAAACCTGCCACACAGGCGCTTACAGATAAAAAGCTCACACAGGCACTCTACATATACATGCGATAAATTAAAAAAAAAAAAAAAAAAAAAAAAAAAAACAAAAAAAAAAAAAAGAAAAATAAAAAAAAAAATAAAAAAAACAAAAAAAAAAAAAAAAAAAAAAAAAAAAAAAAAAAAAAACAAAAAAAAAAAAATTAAAAAAAAAAAAAAAAAAAAACAAAAAAATTTTAAAAAAAAATTAATAAAAAAAAAAAAAAAAAAAAAATTTAACAAAAACAAAAAAAAATAATAAAAATATAAAAAAAAAAATATTTTTATTAAAATTTTAAAAAAACCTAAAAAAAAATTAAAAAAAATTTTTAAATAACTACAGCCACCACAATAACACGCCCCCCCCAAACAGTAAACACTCCTCACCCTCATAAAACCCAAAAACCCCCTCAATCTCCACACCCCCCACATAAAAAACCCCCAAAAAACCCCCCCAAAACACGCCACCACCCCACTTTTAAACACCTCACCAGGCCACCACAAAACACCTCAACCACCCCCACAATAAACCCCCCAAACCCCCCCCAAAAACCCCCCACACACCCCAAAAACTCCCCCCAACCCCAACATAAAACCCCCCACACACCCTTAAAAAAACACCTGCAAACGGCCCCTCCCCAGAAAAAACTGCCACTACGACCCCCAAAAAACCCCGCTCACACAGGCCCTACAGTAAACCTGCGCACCAGCCCCTCTACAAATAAAAACCTGCACTACGGGCCCGCTCTACAGTAAACCTGCGCACTACGGGCCTTACAGATAAAAAGCTCCTACGGGCCGCTCTCGAAAACACTGCTGACTACGGCGTTTAAATTTTAAAACACTGCTCAAAAAGCCGCTCTAAGTATAACACGCTGCAAAGACCCCTACAGTATACACTGTGCACTACGGCCGCTCACATTAAAACTGCTGCAACAGCCCTCTACAGATAACCTGCTGCATACGGGCCCCCCCAAAGTATAACACTGTGTTACAGGCGCTCTACAGTTAACAATGCTGCCCTACGACCCTCTACAGATAACACGCTGCCTACGGGCCGTTTACATATAACATGCTGACTACGCCCTCTACAGTATACACTGCTGCCTCCAAAAAGTATAACACTGTGCAACAGGCCCCTCTCAGTATAACCGCTGCACTACAGCCCCTACAGATAACACTGCTCAAAGGCCCTCACAGTATAACACTGCTGACACGGGCCGCTCTACGTAAAACGTGCACTACGGCCGCTTACGTATAACACTGCCCACAGCCGCTCACAGTAAAAACTGCGACACAGGCCGTTACAGTAAACACTGCGCACACAGCCCGCTCTCAGTATAACCTGTGCCTACAGGCCCTCTCAAAAAACACTGCTGACTACAGGCCCTCACAGTATAACACTGTGCATAAGCCCCTACATTTTAAAACAGCGCCACTACAGGCCCGCTCTACAGTATAACATGCTCACTACGGGCCCCCTTACAGTATAACACTGCTTCTACAGACCCCTCTACAGTAAAACACGCTGCACATGGGCGCTCTCAGTATAACATGCTGCACACGCCACTACAGTAAACACAGCTGCATACAGGCTTAAACAGTATAACACTGCGGACAACAGGCCCTTACTATAACACTGCTGCACTACAGCGCTCACAGTAAACATGGGCACTACAGCCGCCTACAGTATAACACTGTTTATACGGCCCTCTACAGATAACACGCGCACTACGGGCCACTCTCCCATAAACACTGCGCATACGGGCCCCACAGTAAACACTGCTGCACTAAGCCCCTTTACAGATAACACTCTGCACTACAGCCGCCTACAGTATACACTCCCTGCACACAGGCCCTCAAGTAAAACACTCTGACTACGGCCCGCTCTACAGAAAAACTGTGCACTACAGGCCGCCTACAGTAAAACGCTGACTACGGGCCCTCTACAAAATAACCTGCTGCACACGGCCGCTCAAGTATAACACGTGACTACGGCCGTCTACATATAACACTGTGCCACAGCGCTCTACAGTATAACACTGCTGCACAACAGGCTGCTCTACAGTATAACACTGCTGCACTACCGGCCGCTCTACAGTATAACACTGCTGCACTACAGCCCCTCTACAGTATAACAGCTCCCAACAGACCCCCTTTACGTAAACACTGCTGCACTACGGCCCTCTACAGTTAACACGCTGACTACAGCCCTTACATTTAACACTGCTGACTCGGGCCACTCACAGTATAACACGCTGCACTACAGCCCTCTACAGTATACACGCTGCACTCGGGCGCCTACGTAAAACACTGCTGATACGGGGCCCCTCTACAGTATAACACTGCTGTACACGGGCCACTCTCATATAACACTGCGCAACAGTAAACACTCCCCTGCCAAAGGGCCCCGCTCTCAGTAAACACTGCTGCACTACGGGCCCACTCTACAGAAAAACATGCTGTACACGGCCGCTCTACAGTATAACACGTGCACTACGACCGCTCTACTTAACACTGCTGCACTACGGCCGCTCCATAACCCGACTACGGGCCATACGAAAAACACTGCTGCACTACAGGGCTCTAAGTAAAAACCTGCGCAACACCTCTACAGAAAAAACACTGCCACTACAGACCGCTCTCGTAAAACCTGCGACACAGGCCCGCTCACAGATAACCTGCGACTAAAAACCGCTCTACATAAAACACTGCTGACAAACAGGCCTCAAAGTATAACACTGCTGCCTACAGAAAATAAACCTGCTCCTACAGGCGCTCTACATATAACACTGCTGCCTACGGGGCCCCACATAAAACACAGCTGCATACAGACCACCCGAAAACCGCTGTCTACGTATAACATGCTGCACTACAGCCCTCTACTATAACATGCGACACGGCCCTCTCAGTAAAAACACTGCTGACTACGCCGCTCACAGTATAACCTGCTGCCCCTACACTCTCTACAGTATAACACTGCGGCACTAAAGGTCTACAGTTAAACTGCGCCTACAGGCCGCTCTACGATAACCCCTGCTGTACTACAGCCCCTACAGTATAACCCTGCTGTACTACAGCCGTTTAACAGTAAAACACTGCTGCACTACAGGCCACCCCCCTGCACTACATATTACACTGCGGCACTACAGGCCACTACATAAAACACTGCTGCACTACAGGCCCCTAAAGATAACACTCGGCCCCTAAGGCCTCTACATTTAAAACCTGGGCACTACAGGCCACTTAATAAACATGCGCCTACGGCCCTCTACAGATAACACTGCTCACACGGGCCCTCACAAAAAAAACACTGCTGACCACAGCCCCGCCCCCTCAGTAAACCCTGCTGCCTACGGCGCTCTACATAATACACTGCTGCACTACAGGCCGCTCTACAGTATAACACGCTGCAAAACGCTTACAGATAACAGTGCACTACAGGCCCTCTACAGTATAAACTGCTGCACAACAGCTGCTCACAGTAATAACACTGTGCACTACGGCGCTCTACAGTATAACACTGGGGGGCATACAGCCCCTCTACATTAAACTGCCCAAAGGCCTTAAAGTATAAAAAGCTGCCTACGTTAACACTGCGCACTACAGGCCCTCTACGGTTTTAACACGCTGCACTCAGCCCTCACGGGAAAACACGTTTGACTACAAAACCATTTCTACAGTTAACACTGCGCACTACAGCCCTTAAGATAAATGCTGCACTACGCCCCTCTACATTAACACTTTCTGCACAAAGTAAAACCTGCTGCACAAAGGCGCTCACAGATAACCTGGCAAAACAGGCCCTTCTTTAAACCCTGCGCACACAGACCCTCACAGTATAACACGCTGCACTACGGGCTCTCTACGTATAACACTCTGCCTACAGCGCTCTAAGAAAAACTGCCTACAGCCCTCTACAGTAAACACTGCAAACTACAGGCGCCTAAGTATAACACTGCTGCACTACAGGCCGCTCTACAGTTACACTGCTCATACAGGGCTCAAATTTATAACATGTGCACTACAGGCGCCACAGAATAACACGGGCACCAGCCCCTAAGTATAACAGCTCAAAGGGCCCGCTCTACAGTAAAACGTGCACCAGGCGCTCTACGTATAACACTGCTGACTACAGGGCTCTCAGATAACACGCTGCATCGGGGTCTAAGATAACACTGCGACTACGGCCCTCTACAGTATAAACAGCTGATAAAACCGCCTACTATAACACTGCTGCACTACAGGCCGCTCTACAGTATAACACTGCTGCACTACAGGCCACTCTACAGTATAACACTGCTGCATACGGGGCGCTTACAGTATAACATGGGAAAAGGGCCCGCCCAGTATAACACGCTGCCTACAGCCGTCTACGTAAACACTTTTGCACTACAGCCGCTCTCATAAAACATGCTGCACTACAGGCCTTACAGATAACCGGGATCAGCCGCTCAAAAGTATAACATGCTGCACTACAGACGTCACGTAAACACGCTGCACTACAGGCGCTCTACATTTAACACTGCTGCCTAAAAACCCTCTACATAAAAAACTGCGACAACCCCGCTCACATATAACACTGTTTTATACAGGCGCTCTACAGTATAACATGCTGCATCAGACCGCTCTACGTAAAACCATGTTTCACTACAGCCCTCTACAGATAACACTGCTGCACACAGTATAAACTGCTGCACTACGGCCTACTATAACCTGCTACCAGACCACCTAAGTATAAAAGTGATAAAAAATCTACAGTATAACACTGCTGCACTACAGACCACTCTCAGTAAACCCATGCTAAAACCGGGCCCTCTACAGAAACACCTGCACTACAGGCCGTCTACGAAAACACGCTCCACACGGGCGCTCTACAGTATAACACTGTTGCACTACAGACCACTCTACAGTATAACACTGCTCCACTACAGACCGCTTAAGTTCACTGCTGATACAGTGCCACAGTAAACACTGCCCACTACGGCCGCTAAAAACAGTAAAACCTGCTGCAACGGGCGTCTACAGTAAAACAGCGCACTACGACCCCTACGTAAAACACTGCTACACGACCACTCTACAGAAAACATTTTGCTACTACAGGCCCTCTACAGTTAAACAAGCTGACACAGGACTCAAACAGTTAACCGCGCACTACGGCCCGCTCTACAGTATAACACTGCTGCCTACAGCCTCTCAGATAACACGCTCCATACGCCCCTAAGTATAACACTGCTGTACTACAGGCTGCTCTACAGTATAACACTGCTGCACTACAGGCCGCTCTACAGTATAACACTGCTACTAGGGGCCCCAACAAAAAAACCCCCCCCCTCCTACGGGGCCCCCTACAGATAACATGCTGACTACGGGCCCTCTACAGAAAAACCTGCTGCATACAGACCCTTACAGAAAAAACCCCCCCCAAAAAAACCGCTGCATACAGGCCGCTTACAGTTAACCTGCTCCACGGGCCGCTTACAGTATAACACTGCGACTACAGGCCCCCTTACAGTATAAAACTGCGCATACGGCGTCTCAGTAAAACACTGCTCACAAAAGTCCCCTCTCTACAGTATAACACTTCTGTACTACAGGCCGCTCTACAGTATAACACTGCTGCACTACAGACCCTTACAGTAAACATCTGCACTAAAACCCTCACAGTATAACATGCGCACTACGCCCACTCAGTATAACACTGCTGTATACAGGCCCTTACAGTTAAACTGGCACTACAGACCCCTACTATAACACTGCTGCATCAGCCGCTCTACCAGATAACACTGCTGCACTACAGGCCGCTCTACAGTATAACACTGCTGCACTACAGGCCGCTCTACAGTATAACACTGCTGCACTACAGGCCACTCTACAGTATAACACTGCTGCACTACAGGCCGCTCTACAGTATAACACTGCTGCACTACAGGCCGCTCTACAGTATAACACTGCTGCACTACAGGCCACTCTACAGTATAACACTGCTGCACTACAGGCTGCTAAAGGGATAACACTGCTGAAATACAGACCACTCTAAAATTAAACACTGCTCACTACAGGCGCTTACGTATAACACTGCGCACTACAGGCCTCTACTTTTAAAACACGCTGCACTACACGTTTACAGAAAAAGCGACTCACCATCAAAATTAAAACACTGCTGCACTACGGGCCCACTCTACTTAAACATGCTGATACGGGCCCTCTCTTATAACAGCGCCAAAGGGGCTGCCTATGCTCACTTGGGATTTTTGTCCTGGCGCCCTTCGGCGCTTCTAGGGTTAGGAAGCTTTAGCACAAAGTAAAAGTGCAGAGTAAAATGTAACAGTGTGAAGTATTGTATTATGTGGGAACTATATTGTGTTAATATGTGGGTTGCATATAGCAGTATTGCATTGGCACTATATGGGAGTATTATGTGGGTTGTATATAACAGTATTTTATTGGCACTATATGGCGGTATTATGTGGGATTATTTTTTTACTATATTTTTTGACACTATATGAAGGTATTATGTGGACTCATTACGGGAGTATTGTATTTGCACTATATGGTGGCTGTATATTGCAGTATTATTTTGGCACTGGTAGTATTATGTGGGCTGTATATGGCAGCGTTGTATATGGAGTATCATTGAATGCTTCATGTTATTTGGGTACTATATGTAAGCTGTAAGTGGTAATATTGTATTGGCACTAAATGGTGGCATCATGAGGGATGTACTGTATTACAGTTTTTTATTTACACATTTAAAGGGATTTTTTGGGCTCATTAAGGAAGTATCATTATTTGGTTCTTCTGATGGGTCATTTTGAAAACCCCCAACGTCCCTATTTTTTACCTTTTCCCTCTTCCCCCCTTAACTCTATAAATGTCCCCTTTTTTAATTTTGGAAAAAAGATTTGCTCAATAAACTGAATAAAATTGCGAAAAATATTGATTGCTTCCCCGTTTATTTACATAACAAATTTTTTAAAAATTTCATCATTGGAACAAAACAATTAAAATGTCTCCCTTTTTGCCTGTAGAATTTTTCATGTAGTGTGGGGGGGTTAGAGGCGGGTCTTGGGGTGATGTCATGTGTTTGGGGCTGGTTAAGGCGGGCCTGTGTGTCCCTTTGCAAACCAAAGTTGGGGGATGTGTTTTCGTTTGTCACATTGTTTGCACTATTGGGGGTTTTCTGTGGATAAATGCAAGAAAAAAGTCTAAAACGGTACAAGGGGAAACCCCTCTGGCTTTTTTTTTTTAACGTTTTTTTTATTAGTGCTTTCAGATTTTAAAAGACAAACAAACAATCCCCCAACATGGGGGAGCAAAAAAAAGGGGATTTCGGGAGTGGGTGGGAAGGGGTTTACGGGGAAAAGGGTGGATTTGAGGGAAAAATAAAAAATGCACTTGACAGTTGTAAATTTGTAATCTCCCATAAAATAGAACCCAAATGGGAAAAAATTTTTAAAAACAAAAGAGCAGATTTCGAAATTTTTTAAAAACCCTAATAACTTTGGGTTTTAAAAGGGTTCGGGACTTTAAAGGCAGAAAATTGTTGGGAAAAAGGGAAAGTTCCTTTTCGTGAAATCTAATATACTGGGGAAAATGATCCCTTGGAACACCCGGAAAGGAGGGGGGAAAAAAAGGAAAAAAAAAAAAAATAAATAAATAAAAGAAAAAAAAAAAAAGGGAAAAAGAGGGGGGAAAAGGGAAAAAGGGGTTTTATCCGGGGGCGTGGGGGTTTCCCGCCCCCCGAAGAAGGGCCGAGAGGATAGTGTCCACAAGTGTTTGTCAGTCTCCATTCCAGCGGGTGGCGGGATTAATTTTAATACCCGGGGGTTAACCTCCAGCAGCAAAATTTCCAAATCCCAAATTTTTGTGTTAAATGAAAACAAAAAGGAAAAGGCGGGCTTTTTAAATGAGAAGGAAAAAATTTTAAAATTAAGGGGTTCCCGGGGTTTAGGAAAAATCCTTTTTGCCTTTTTATTTCTTTCGGAAAAGGGAAGCATCCCCCCAAAAATCCTTTTAACGCCCAAAAAAGGATAATTTTTTTAAAAAGAGCCGCAAATGTTGGGGTTGATTTTGGGACCTACCCAACTTTTTGAATTATGGTCTTGCATTGCATGGAGATGCATGTTAATAATTTTTTGGGTGTGGGGGGGGGACTTGAATTTGGGTCCCAGGATTCCAAAAAGACCCCAAACATTGGCGATAAGGGAAACGCCCAAAAAACCAAGGGTTTTTGGGAGTCCCGGAAAAAAAGGGGTTATTTTTCCCTCCAAAAAAGGGTTTGTTTAAAACGGAAAAAATTCCAGAAAAAAATTTGGAATAAATCCGGGGATGCTCTACCCGAATCTGGGCAAAGGGGTTTGAAAGGGGGTACCCCCCATCAAAAAATTACGGGGGCGGGATAAAAAAACCGCGGTTTTAAAATTTTTAAAGGGGCATCTCCTCAAATGGGAAATTGCTGGGGATTGTTTATTTAGTGGGGAAAGTGTGCCACTAATAAATTTTCCAATATGTAAGTTGGGGAATATCGGGTCCACCCTTTAAAGGGCCCTGAGGGTCAAAGTTTCCATATCTAAAAATTTGACCCTTTGGGGGGAAATTTTGGAAACCCAATGCCCTTGCCCTCGGAAAAACCGGGGGCCCTGTGAGGAAAATAAATGGAAACCGGGTTTCCCAAAGGGTCATTTTCCCCCAAAAAAAAGGCCCCACCAGTGCTTTAGCCCCCTGTTAACGGGCCCCCAAAAAATGGAAAGGATTTTGGCGTATGAAACCCAAATTTTAGGGCAAGTGTTTTAAAAAGGACAACCCCCTTTCCCCTTTCCTGAAGGGTTTTCCCAAAAATTCTCCAACCTTTTAAGGGTCCCCTATCAACCAGGGGTTTAAAAAAAGGGGATGGACTTTTACCAAATTCTTTAAGGGCGGGGTTTAAAGGAAAAATTGGGGGCCCCAAAAGGAAAATTTTCCGTGAAAAACCCCTTTGTTGTTACGGAAAGGGGACGCCCTTTTCCCAAAGAACCCATGAAAAAATGGGTTTTTTTTAAAACCCGGGGTAGAGCACCAAAAGGGAAAGATGAAAAAATATTTACAGTGAGGTGGGGGGGACAGTTGGGGCCTCCACGTCCCCTTTGGTGTGAAATTTTTTGTCCCGTCACCCAAAATCCTGCAGTACAAACATAGGGCACCCAAGGTTTTTAAAGTTTGGGTTTTTTCGGAAAAATAAGAAGTCCCCCTTGGGCCTGGGCTGGCGAAAAAACAAAAAAGGGGAAACACGAGGGGCTTTAACCTTTCCAGATAAAGGAGGCAAACAACCTTTAATAAATTTTTTCATCTCCGGACGCGGGTTTCAATGGAAGGGTTCGAAAAAAATAAGGAGCCCCGGGGAAAGCCCCCAAAATTTTTAAAAGATTTGCTCTACCCGGGGGGAATAACGTAAAGCCCGACCAAAGCAGCCGGGTTTCTCTTTGGGGGAATTTTCAAAAAATATTTCCAGATTGTTGAAAAATTTTTTAAAAAGGGGTTTGGCCCTAGTAATCTGAACTCCAAAATAGGGTTATGGAAAAATTTCTGCCATTTTTAATGCAAAGTTGGGGGTCCAAAAAGGGGGGTAAAGGGGCCTCTTGGGAAATAAAGGCCTCAAAAATTTTTTGCAAAAGATTGACCCCTAAATCCCAAAAGTGCCCCCTTTCCCTGTTCCCCCTGCCCGTAGTGGGCTAGAGGGGTCACGGGGTTTTGTGAGACAAAAGAGAACGGATAAACCCGGCCGAAAAAGGGATAAAAAAATTTCTTTACGGGCCCAAAAATTGAAAGCCTTGAAATCCCCCCCCATTTTGGGTAAAAAGCGTAGGAAAGGGTCAAGCCCCAGGTCAAACTAAGGGGGGAAATTTAAAAAAAACCCAAAACCGTCGGGCCCTGCCACGGAATAGAGAAATGCCGGTGGGTTTAAATCATTAATTGAAAGGGGAAATTTTTGGGGCTTCATTTTTGAAAACCCAAAAAAAAAGGTAAAGGGAAAGGGGTTTCCCGAAACCCCTTTGAAACCCTCAAAGGGGGTTTTTAAAAAAATTTCCCAAAGATTTTGGGACAAACGCCTTCCCCGGCGTCTACCCGGAAGAAAGCATAGTAGTGGGAAGGCTGGGGTTTGGAAGCGCGTTTGTCGCCGCAATTCCCTGTACGCGATACCCGGGGTGAGTGTCTCCCTTCACAAAAACCCCAGTTGCTTTTGGGAGTCAAGAGCTGGGGGGGAAAAGCCTCCCAATTTTAGCTAGAATCGGGGCTAGGTAGTTTTAGTCAGTATTAAAAAAGGGGATATCGGGCGGGAAAGCCCCCCCACATCCCCCAAAATCCTTCCAGGTTTTGGGGGATAAGACCGTTCGGGTTTCCCTAAAATTCCCTTTCCCAACCGGAGGTTATTGAAATATTTGTCATTATAGAATCTGTCGGTTTGGGGACCGAGATTTTCCCGAAGTTTTTTATAATACCCCCCCGGGGAAATCCCCCGGGGGGGCCCGGGGCGACTTATTGTTTTTAAATTTTATTAATAGTTGTTTTCAAACCCCTTTTTGCTGGCGAAATGGGGGCCCCGGGTTTAAATGCCCCCTTTCTATCCGTTTTAAATTTTAAGGGGGGGGAATTTTAAAAATTAAAATTAAAATCCCCCTGGCTGGGGGATTTGATTTTGGGGGTTTTGGGTAAAAAATCAGTTTTGGAAGGCACAAAAAGTTTCTTTTTGGGGGCCTTAGACCAGTTACCCCCTGGCCCGTGTGGGTGACGATTTTTAAGAATGTTTTTTTTCGAAGAGGGGTTTAGTAAGTCTTGCCAAAAACCCGTCCCCGGAAACCTTTTTTCCCAAGGGAAAAAAAGTGTTTTTTTCCCGTATGTTCTATTTGCCCTTTTTACCCCAGCTTTAAGAGTATGGGCACCCAGAAAGGGTTTGTTTTCCCAAAATTACGCCGGGTTTGGAAATCATCGGGGGGCACCAAAATGGGTTCCCTTTTGGGCCCCCAAAGGGGCCCCATCATTTAATGTGGGATAGCCTTGTCTGCTACGTTTTTGAAATAAAGGGGGAAAAACTTTATCCCCAAACATAAAACCCCCGCAAAAACCCCCCTTTGGGACTTTCCCCAAGAAGAGGGGGAGAGAAACCGGGGAGTTTTGAATGATCATCGATAATTTAAAAATTTCCAATTAAACATTCCAAAATATAAAAGGAAGTTTTTGGGGGAGTTTCCCAAATATGAGGGAAAATCGCCGGGTTCCGGGTTCTTTGGGCCCTTTTGGAACGCCCAAAATTGCAACACATATGGATGGGGGCATGATCTGAAGTTTTTAAAGGAAAAGTGATGTGGGTTGATCTAATTTTTTGGAAAATTAAATCAGAGTTTAAAGAAAAAATTTAAAATAGGTGGAATTTATTATAAATTTGGGGGAGAAAAAGGGTTTAAAAATAAATGCTAAACTATATGTTGTATCCTCCAGGGGTCACATAAAATTGGAGTTGTTTGAAATTTAATGTTTTAAGCTTTGCAAGGCCCCCGGGTAATTACGGTAGGGGGAAGATAAACCTATCCGGGGTTAGGGGAGGAAGCACCGCTTTGAAGTCCCCAGGGGGTTTAATAAAAATTTTTCAGGGGTTTTGGAAAGTGGGAAATCAAAAAGGGGTTTTCGGAAAAATTCGGAGTAAAGGGTTGGGACAAAAAACATTAAAGGGAGTGAAAAAAGCGGTGTCCGAAACCCTGTATTTCTAACAACAATAGGGGCCCCTTCTGGGTCCACTATATTTCATCCAAAATTTGATACAAAATTGAGTTGTTTAGAAGAATCGAAACCCCAAAACCCCCTAGATTTTTTAAAAAATTTTGCCGAAAATAAAAGTGACCAATCCATGGACCCCTCAACTAAAAACACCCCCCCCGCCCCCTCCCAAAAAATTTGGGGTTTCCATCCGGGAAGGAAACGCTATTCGGGGGTGAGATCGTTAAGTGCGTCATCACTTCGCTTTGGGTTAAATTTTGGAAATTTTGGGCCCCGCAAACTTCCAAGAATAAAATTTTTAGGGGTATCAGTAGTGGTCCCCGGGGGAAAGGGGGTCAAATAGGAAGGGTTAGTACTAACCCCTATCCTTTTTCCGTGGAAATCTTAGTAAAGATGATAGTGGGGTAGGGGCCCCAGTCGACCCTCCCAAAGGGGACAGGGAAGCCGGACTAAATTTAAACAGGGGGGAACCCTCGCGGCCCCCCCCCGGAGGGAAAGGGGTTAGACCCTAAATTTTGAAGAAAAGGGAAATGGTAAAAAAATTTAAAAACAACAAAAAGGAAAAAAAGAAAACAAAAAAAACAAAAAAATTATAACAATGTAAAATCAACGAAGAGAGATAAAAATTTTTCCCCCTTTAAAAAAAAATTGGGGGGTTCTTTCCCGTCTTTAAAGGACCCCCCGCAGAAGAGAAAGTCCGGCGGCCGGGGATCGGGTTAAGAAAATTAGTGGTCCCATTGATGGGAAACCTTTTCTTTTCTATAAACAAAGGAGCAGTACGTAAAAAATAGGGCTTAGGGGCCTTGGTGTTTAAAAATAAATATATCTTTAAAAAAACGGGTTTTTAGAAAATTTTTAAAGGGGGCCCCCATTTTTGATAAAAAATTGTGTCTTATTTGCGGTAGGGTCCCTTCACCCCTAGTGTTTTGCTAACTTGGGGGTGCTGCAAAAAAGGGAGCGATTTTTGGGCCCCCTTTTATCCAGAGGTTTACATGCAACCTTTGCCCCCTTTGGGCCCCCTTTCAACCTATTAATGGGGAACCAGCCTTTTGGGGAGGATTTGGATTAAAAAAATTTTAGCGGGTTATTTATAATTCCCCGAATTTTCCATTTTGGGCTTTTGGGTTAATCCACACCAGGGGCATAACTGGAATTCTCTGTGAAAATGAGATGGGGCCTTTCGACCTAATGACAATAAACTAAAACAGCAGCATAAGCAGCAATAATTCTAAGTATAAATAATACCGCTATATATCAGGGAACCCACACAGTAGTGCTATATAGCAGAAAACCAGCAACTCCTTTTTCCCTACAAGAAGGAATGATGTTCTTGTGCCTGATTGGGCCTCTCAACCTCTAGGTCCAATATCAGCCTTTATGGCTATAGTTATGCCCATGATCGACACGCGTGCTCTTGGCTGTAATTGGAACTCCCATTGAAGTGAATGGAGAGTTCAGAGCATGTGTGTCCAGCTATCTATTCACTGTAGGTCATGAGGGTTTCTGTTCTCCGTTTCAATGCACAGCGCTTTCCGTTTTCCTTTATAGCTGCTATGACTATAGTTATGCTCATAATCGACACACCTGCTTTTGGCTGTAACTGAAACTCCCATTGAAGTGAATGGAGAGTGCAGAGCATGTTTATCCATCTATCTTTTCACTGCAGGTCATGAGGGTTTCAGTCCTCTGTACAATGTACAACGCTTCCGTTCATTGCAATGGGCGATCCTCGTAGAGCTGAGTACACCCGCTCGGCTGTACTAAGAACTCCCATTGAAGTGAATGGAGAGTTCAGAGCATGTGTGTCCAGCTATCTATTCACTGTAGGTCATGAGGGTTTCGGTTCTCCGTTTCAATGCACAGCACTTTCCATTTTCCTTTATAGCTGCTATGACTATAGTTATGCCCATGATCGACACACGTGCTTTTGGCTGTAATTGAAACTCCCATTGAAGTGAATGGAGAGTGCAGAGCGTGTGTGTCCATCTATCTTTTCACTGCAGGTCATGAGGGTTTCAGTCCTCTGTACAATGTACAACGCTTTCCGTTCATTGCAATGGGCGATCCTCGTAGAGCTGAGAACACCCGCTCGGCTGTACTAAGAACTCCCATTGAACGAATGGAGAGGGCTGCGCATGCGCGTCCACCTCTTCATTCTGCGCACAAGCCTTCGGGAGCCCATTGACAAGGTCCTATCGATACGCCATAAATGTCTGAGATCAGAACACCCCTCTATTCCACTACAGATGCCTTATTCACACAAATCATTGCGATATCCCAAGCTCCGGGCGTTTGCCACCACTTCCCACTGGTGGACGAAACGCCCCCTAGGGATGGAAACAACTGCCGTTCTCAGGAGTCATGGGTTAGTGGGTCTTTAAGAGAAGCGATTGGCAGCTACCTAATAAAGTAGGTTTACGTTTTGTTCCTGAGGAACAAAGGCGCCAGGTGTTTGCTGTAGGCACAGTTACAATTGTTTGAGGAAGCCATTTAAATGTTGATGCAACATGTCTAACCTCTCCCCGCGCATGACTCTGTCTCATAAGGAATGCCTGGCAGCATCTAAAGTCTACTACAATGGGAAGCGAGCAGGCATAAACAACATGACCTCATGTGGGTGGAGATCTGGAGGAGGACAAAATTCCAAGTATACTGTTGCCGAGTGCCCCTGGAGGTCTCATCGGAACTTCATTAGCTGTTCCTTCTTAATAGGACAAATCTACATAGATATCCCTCGGCTCAATTGTTCTTAAAGGGGTTTTGCCATGAAGTAAACTTGACGTGGGAAGTTTCTAAATGAAATAATAAACATTTCCACCATTCATCATTATTACAAATTCTGCACCATTTTTGTCTTAGCTGCTCCTTTAGTGTCCATTGTTTACAGCTCGTCTCCAGGGGATACGACCAGGGCTGAGAGCTCCTCAGTCCTGGTCGCACATGCTCAGACATCACCTCTCCTCTCAGGCAGCTACTGAATGTTCAAACCCCAGGTGCTGTCATTCTACTCCTGTCCTCTGTCCTCCTTAGTAATTAGTCAAACAGTGCAAATAAATTAAAAAAAGAAACCTCAATGAGGTCTGTGCATTGATAAAGCGAAAAAAAATCCACAGGTTTGGTTCCTGCAGGGATCTGAACTCTTGTGCCTGGAGGCAAAAGTTTTACTTCTGAGCTACAGTGTAGCTACTCACAGCTCTATACATAAACAGACCTTTCTTTGACTACAGAGAGGAAAGGCCTGGTGATGTCATCCTGCTGGGTCACATGATCTGCAATTCAAACAAATCACACACGCCCCCTTCTGAGCACACAGAGCTGAAGAGCTGGATGCAAGAGGTATGAAATAAGATCGTGGCAAAACCCCTTTAAGTCAAGCTTCTGGGTGTCTTTGCAGAAAGCTTTACAATTGCCCACCTACAAACGGCCGATGATGTTACATACAATTATGAAAACTATCCATAGATCAAGACAGTGACCGCTCAGTTCTCAGTAGGATAAAGTCTTAAAGGGGTGTTCCCTCCATTCACTTTGATGTTAGGTTGATAGGATATGCCACCAAAATCTGATAGGTGGGGAACCTACACCTATATCAGGAACGGTTCCCTGACAGTCCCGATATGGAAAGGAGCATCAGTTGCGCTTGTGTATGACTCTCCATTCTGGGTACAGTGTGCGTGTATATGGGGAAATATGTTGGAATAGCTGTTGGCTGACCAAGGCCATCTTTTCCATTGGGCACACTAGGCAGTTGCCCAGGGGCCCCACAAGCATAGAGGCCTTATCTAGTGAATTGGGAATTCAGGACATATCCCCTGAATCCCTGAATTGGCGCTGCTTATGTAACCGTTTGTAGACTCGTAGGACATGCAAACAGTCAAAAATGATGGTGGAACAGGGAGCCACCGACTCCCTGCCAATTAGTCTTGTAGGCTGAAGGCTGCCTGCAAGATGTTAGCAAAGAGTCCCAACGTAGGCTGTATGATAATATTGGTGTTGCTTGACGGTAGTTGGAGGCATGGCCTCATGTTGTGTCACATTTGGAAGTGGCTAGATGCCTTGGCTGGTGTTATGTCATGTATTTGCCAAGGGACAACTGCACTGCGATGCCCGGGGGCCCATGATATGGTTAAGACGGCCCAGTGGCTGACAGCTATCAAAAGTGTGTAAGCAACATTAGGAAACCTTTAGTTCTTCACTTTTTAACCTCAGCATTATGGGCGGTTGGAAGGCAATGGAGGGTGGCGATGGGGCCGGAGTAGCGCCAACAAAACAGTGCCACCATCTGTGAGTTACTGAACACAGGGGGGTGGAGGTGCATGCCAAACCTTCAGATCCTAACCGGTACCATCACCCCTACCAAGCGCTAGCTGTATTCTCGGAGGAAAGTGGAGAGCTAGTTCTTGTGAGTACAAACATTGTCCATGTTTAAGCTCTCATGGAGTATATAAGTGCTTTAATCCATCAAAGGAACTATGGACACTCTAGGTCAAATTTCCCCGATCTCAACCAGTGGTAGTAGATACTCTTGGTCCACAACTGTTGAACTGTCATAAGTCTGGAAAATGGTACCATATCATCAACCAAAATTGTAGTCAGTTATGACTGATGAAGACAAGGTTGAAAAACCCGAACCTCCCACCTCTGCAAAACCGGGTTTAGATACCAACTGTGGTTCCAACCTCTACGACCCCTATTACTGTACCATTGTCAGATTCCTTTTCTCTGTTTCCGTAGCCACATCTCATTCATGTTTACAAGACTTCGGACAGGAAGTCACTATCCTCTGGAATTTACAACTTCACAACATCAGGATTTCTTCACACGTCTTTTAAGCCATCACCACCACCAACCCTATAATGACCATAATATAATCCTAAACCTAAACTTACTTTCTTCCTTGACTTTCCGGTTTTCCTTAACTATAATCTGGAGAACCGTGGCATTTGCAGAGATGTATTTCTTGTTTTAAAGGGCCGTTCCCACCTTAGACTTTGATGGTATACTAATAGGATATGCTGTCAAAGTCTGCAGGTCTCATCTCTGAGAGCCACACCTGTATCGGGAACTAGTCCTTGGAAGGGTTGGCTCAGAGTGGAAACCTATTTTGCATTGTCCTGATAAGGTGTTATAGGGACAGCCACTATGAAGTGTGGGCGCCCTTTTCGGGGCGGTTCCTCGGCCACTTAGGTAGGTCAGACATAGAGACTTTGCCACATGTCTATTGTTGATATTTGCATTATAATATTGAATTGACTCCATATTCAGAATTGGATGGAGTACCATGATTGGACCATTAATAGAGATTATCCATTTGTGCTGTCCCAGCTAAGGTTCCCAGCTTGGAACCCATTTATTATTCTGAATTATATGTTGTGTTTGGTGTATATTATGTGTTATGCTTTCAGCCTCTGGCCACTGTATGCAAATGGTTCTGTCACTCATAACATAATTCCCATATGTCTTTGTTTCTGTTATTCCTCCTGTTCTGTGAGGTCACATTCTGCCACATTTTTGCTGTATCTCCGTTTTGACCAGTCATGTTACATAGAACTGGAGAAGAGAATTTGTTTTGACCTCGATAGGTCATCTCTCAAGCTACAGTCAATAAAACTAGCTAAAGCATATCCATTGCGTCTTCCTCACTGGATCTCCACGTGCGACTGTTGAAGTGAGGGGAATAAATACAGCGAGTTCACTATCTACCATTCACTTGTACAGAGACTGCTGCTCACACTTATCAGGAACTTCTCTAACGTACATCAATTGCTCACTGAATCAATTGATCTTTTCTTATTTTAAATGGTTTATAGTAAAAGTACATTCTTAGTCCTATTCTTTCTCTGTGATTAGTTTTTGTTGAGAAAAGGGAACATCTCTCCTTGAGGAGAGCACCAGTTAAGGTGTGCAGAGCTGAGATTGCCTATTTGCCCTCTACTAAGCATCTGCATATCACAAGGCATTGTGGGAAAGGAGCTGGGCCCTCTATTGGATGTAACAAATCCTCAATTTGCTTCTGATTCACCGAATCTTTAAGAAGCAAAAGGAATATTAGCCAAGCCAGTATCACCCATCTACATACAGCGGTTTCTGAGTATTTGCCCCTCATCAGTGTAGAGCAGAGCGATACTGGTTTGGCTGGGTGGGAAGCAATGAGTGGCTGAGAAAGGGGAACATCTGTCCTTATGGAGAGCACCAGTTGTTTTTTGTTGTAAGGGACAAAGAAAATATTGTTATCTTTTTTGCAGTGATTTGTCTCAGAATGGAAAGCCGGGCGCTCTTGTGCATGACTCTCCATTCTGTTCTATGGAAGTTCTGAGTATAGATGAGCGGTGTGTTTGCCTGTATTGGGAACTCCCATAGAACAGACTGAGGGAGTTGTGCACATGCGCGACCAGCTCTCTATTCTGATTGGTTGCTATGGGCAACAAAGATAGTCTAATTCCTAGTCAGTTTTTATACATAAGGCCCTATGAGATTCGCACTAACTTTGCAGGTGTTTTGCTTTTACAGCATTCCACCTTCAGTAAAAATGATGTGTTATCTGTATTCTGCAGGTTGATACAAATCCGCCAATACCAAACATGTACGGTTTCCGTTATGTTTTGGTACCGCAAAAAAATTTCATACACTTTCTTTGAAATTTGCACCATTTTCTGCGACCAATAACTTTTTCGTACTAACACCGATGGACTTGAGCGAGGCGGCATTTTTTGTGGGCTGGAGTGAAATTTTTATTGATACCAATGTGGCATACATGGGACTGTTTTGATCAAATTTATTCCAATTTTAAGGGGACATGAAATGACCAAAAAGATACAATTTTGGCGTTTGGAATTTATTTTTCTTCTACGGTGTTCAGCGTACGGAATAAATTCTGTTATATATTAATAGATCAGACTTTTTTCAGATGCGGTGAAACCAAATATGTGTAACTTTTTTATTATTTTATTTTTTTATTTGTTAAATGGAGAAAGAGGGGTGAATGGAACCTTTTTTATTTTTTTACACTTTAAAACATTTTTTTTTTTTTTTTACTTTAAATTTGAGTCCCCCTGGGACGCTTCACCACTCTGGGTCTCGATCGTTTCTACAGCCTAATGCATTGGATAGACATTGCGTTAGGGTGTACCATTGTTGTAGTTTCCCCACTTCCTGCCAAGGCTGCAATGGGTGCCCTGATCGCAGTGAGGGACGGTGCACAGCAAAAAAACAAAAAAAACAAAACCCCAACCTTATTTCATGAATAATTACAGCCTGTCAATGTTTCACCCCTCAGGTACTGTTCTCATTGAGTTTCTTACGTCATGGTATTAGAAATGATTATTTAGGAGTTCTTGCCAATGCCGATGATTAAGGCATATGTCCAAACCCAGTCCAACCCAAACAGAAATAATGTGTTATACAAGTCTTCTTGTGCTGATATAAAGAGTTGTCACCTCTGCCCATGTACGAAAGAGAGTGAGGACATATTTTAGCCACTGGGCTATTTAAAGGGGTGTGCTCACTATGCAGTTTCACAGAACCTGCTCTTCACAGCCAGCTTCAGGCTCCAACTTTCTGTTCAGGCTGTGGGAGGTTCTACAGCTTCAGGCTCCAACTTTCTGTTCAGGCTGTGGGAGGTTCTACAGCTTCAGGCTTCCAATTCCTGTTCAAGCTGTGGGCGGTTCTACATCTTCATGCTCCTACTTCCTGCTCAGGCTGTTTGTGGTTCTACGGCTTCAGGCTCCCACTTCCTGTTTAGGCTGTGGCTGGTTCTACGGCTTCAGGCTCCCACTTCCTATTCAGGCTGTGGACGGTTCTACAGCTTCAGGCTCCCATTTTCTGTTCAGGCTATACAGCTTCAGACTTACAATTCCTGTTCAGGATGTGGGTGGTTCTACAGCTTCAGACTCCCACTTCTTGTTTAGGTTGTGGGCAGTTCCACAGCTTTAGGCTCTTACTTCCTGTTCAGGCTGTGGGTGGTTCTACAGCTTCAGGCTCCCACTTCCTGTTCAGACCGTGTGTGGCTCTACAGCTTCAGGCTCCCACTTCCTGTTCAGGCTGTGGGCGGGTCTACAGCTTCAGGCTCCCACTTCCTGTTCAGACTGTGTGTGGCTCTACAGCTTCAGGCTCCCACTTCCTGTTCAGGCTGTGGGTTGTTCTACAGCTTCAGGCTCCCACTTCCTGTTCAGACTGTGTGTGGCGGTCTAACAGCTGAAGGCTCCCACTTCCGGTTCAGGCTGTGTGGGTGTCTACAGCTTCAGGCTCCCACTTCCTGTTCAGACTGTGTGTGGCTCTACATCTTCAGTCTCCCACTTCCTGTTCAGGCTGTGGGTTGTTCTACAGCTTCAGGCTCCCACTTCCTGTTCAGACTGTGTGTGGCTCTACAGCTTCAGGCTCCCACTTCCTGTTCAGGCTGTGGGGTTTTCTACAGCTTCAGGCTCCCACTTCCTGTTCAGGCTGTGGGCGGGTCTACAGCTTCAGGCTCCCACTTCCTGTTTAGACTGTGCGTGGTTCTAAAGCCTCATGCTGATGTTCCAGCTCTGCTGTTCCAAACTGAACCTATTAGAGGGACATTGGTGATAGAATGGTTTTAACAACAGGGCACAAGACTACAGAGCTCTAAAGTTTTAAAGGGTATCAGTAAGTAACAGGAACAAGCTCCTGTGCTGCTGATAAGACACAGCAGGGAGTGACCATACAAGCCTGCCAGAGCTATAGAACCTGTTAGAGTACAGACAGGTGGCTAGTATCCTAAGGAAGCTTGTGTACACAAGAAGGAGATAAGAACTGCTCTAGTTCCAAACGGAAGCAAAACCAGAACAGCAATGTGTTTAGTAATAGTCTTTACTTCCCTTTGCCCACATGTTTAAAGCGAATCATTGAGGTGAGAAAAACCCTTTAAGGCATATTGCAATCTCAACTGTAAGCAAAGATCAATAAATATTCTTACTATTCTTGCGCTTCGGATAATGTTGAGGTCATATTCAACCAGAATTGATTTATCTTAGGCTTAAATCTAATCTTTGCAAAAGTGGCTAAAAAATCAACTCCAACTTCAAACCTAAACTCTAAAATGTGAAACCTTTTTCTTGTTTTTTACTATTTTCTATAAGTATTGATAAAAACTTAATGTACAAAAAAGATAAATGACCTAAATGGAAAATAAATGACCTATCAGGAAAGATCAAACAAGTCTGTAGCTATAGCAACCAGTGCTGGCAGCCTATCAGGAGAGATCAAACAGGTCTGTAGCTATAGCAACCAGCGCTGGCAGCCTATCACGAGAGATCAAACAGGTCTGTAGCTATAGCGACCAGTGCTGGCAGCCTATCAGGAGAGATGGAACAGGTCTGTAGCTTTAGCAACCAGTGCTGGCAGACTATCAGGATAGATCAAACAAATCTGTAGCTATAGCAACCAGCGCTGGCAGCCTATCAGGAAAGATTAAACAGGTCTGTAGCTATAGCAACCAGCGCTGGCAGCCTATCAGGAGAGACTGAACAGGTCTGTAGCTACAGCAACCAGCGCTGACAGCCTATCAGGAGAGATAAAACAGGTCTGTAGCTATAGCGACCTGAGGAGCTGATGCAGCCCATACAAGAGGGGATATCTAGGAATAGGTAGGACACTGTTAATGGACACATATTACAAAGTGACTTGGTTTTGCAAGATCTTTAACATAAAAAGCAGCGATCTCTGTAGTGAGACAACCCCTTTAATAGGCCCTATCGATGTCTACAATACATGTCTCAAAGTTTCCCTAACAGGAATAGGGCCTAAGTTGGTTGTAATGAAAAAAAATTACAAAGGTGCTTCAATTTTATTCTAGATACATTAGAGTAATGATATATAAATACTTTACAAAAAATCGGAATGAATTCAGTCCCCAAAAAGGCAATGCCTGGCTGTCCCGTGCCTGCTCATGTGACCTGCCAGCTTGATGAGAGCGCCTCTGAGTGTGCAGCTGCAATGCTCTTTGAATCCACATATGCAAATGTACTGATAATACAAAGTAAATATATGAGAAATGCTATAGGAAGCTTTAATGTGTATTCTCCGAACCCCTGCGCAGGAAATAGAGAGCAGTAAAGGTTAATCCCTTCTCACTGCAGCTTAGTGTCAGCCTGACTCACTAGATTGTCACATTATCTTCTGCACTCAGGGAAAGCATTTGTACTTGTTCCAAGTTCTTAAGTGGGTGTTCCCATCTCGCACTAGGATATCCCATCAAGGTGCGATAGGTGCGGTTCCCACAACTATCTCAGGAAAGTTTCTGGACATAACAAAGGGTTGGTCACAACTCTCCATTCTGTTCTATGGGAGTTCTGGGTAAAACCAAACACTCCACACCTATACTGGGAACTCCCATAGAACCGAATGGAGAGTCATGCGCAACATCACCAGCTCTCTATTCTGAGTTAAGACTTTTGGGGACCCGTTTTTCCTAAATAGGTGCAGGTCCCATGATACTCCTATCACACTTCTATGGCATATCCTATCAATATGTTATCAAAGAGTAAGGTAGAAACACCCCTTAAACTACAGGTGGCACCTTAAAGGGGTGGTCTCACCATGCAGTTTCACAGAGCCACTGCCAGCTTAAAGGGGTTGTCTCACTACGTTGATTCATCTCACCTCAGTCCTGTTTTCTTAGTTTCATTTTGAATTCAAGGGCGTGTTTACTGGCTTCTACTAGACTGCAGTAGAAGCCAGGTCTGTAGCTATAGCAACCAGTGCTGGCAGCCTATCAAGAGAGATTGAACAGGTCTGTAGCTATAGCAACCAGTGCTGGCAGCCTATCAGGAGAGATTGAACAGGTCTGTAGCTATAGCAACCAGTGCTGGCAGCCTATCAGTAGAGATTGAACAGGTCTGTAGCTATAGCAACCAGTGCTGGCAGCCTATCAGGAGAGATTGAACAGGTCTGTAGCTATAGCAACCAGTGCTGGCAGCCTATCAGGAGAGACTGAACAGGTCTGTAGCTATAGTGACCTGAGGAGCTGATGCAGCCCATACAAGAGGGGATATCTAGGAATAGGTAGGACACTGATAATGGACACATATTGCAAAGTGACTTGTTTTTGCAAGATCTTTAACATAAAAAGCAGCAATCCTTGTAGTGAGACAACCTATTTAAGACTCAACACTTCATGGACAGCAGTGAGTGACATCTCAGCTCTGCTATTCCTGCTGCAGGAAGATTTATAAAATGTTGTACACAAGGCTACAGAGCTCTAAAGCTTGAAACTTGTCATTAACTTAGGTAAGCAAAGCTTCTGTGCTAGAGATAAGACTCAGCAGGAAGTGACTCATCATGGTCAGACTGACTGATTGACAGCAGCTTGGAGAACCTTTGTTCTTATTTCTTTTATGCTTTATATTTCATGTCTTTTAATGACTGTTAATTGCTGAAATTAAAACTGACATCATTTATTTGAGACGTTTCCCGGTTCCCATTTTGGCAGCTTCAGCTAAAAACTTTATCATTTTGGTTTGCATACCTACTGCTTGAGCGCCACCATAGGTCCATATTATTTACCTCATCCGATTGTTCAGATGAAAGAAGGTTACAGCAGCTTGGAGCAATTAGGTCAAAGAGAGAGCAGGGAGGTGTGGTGGGTAACCTAGAGAAACTTGTGTACACTAGCAGTAGATAAAATCTTATTTACAGTATCTCCTGAACAAACCAAAATCAAAACAGCAATGTATTTGGAATTAGTCTTCATTTAACTCCTTAACGACAGCCCGTCGTCTTTTGACTTTGCTGCAGACATAGGAAGCAGCGCTGAAATCGGGGCTGTACTACACAGCCCTGCTCCAGCACAGCTCCTCCTCTCACCGGTGCTTTAACCCTTTGATTGCCACGGATCGTCACCGCAATCAAAGGGTTCTCCTGCTCTGTCGGGTGATTGGGACACCCGGTGACCCGACAGAGCCCGGGGAACGGCTGCACAGTCAGCCCTGGGGACCTAGAGTAGCCCCAGGGCTGTCTGTGTAAGAAGCCAGTGATCAGGGCAGACTGTGTGCTGTCCTGATCACTGCCTGTGTCACACTGACACAGATTATAATGTATTAGAATATATGACTATGATGATACATTACTAAGTGTGGGGAAAAAAAAGTAACACAGTTCTCCCTTCATGGGATTTAAAAAATAAAAGTAAAAAACATAAAAAGTGTAAAAAAAATAAACAATGAAATAAAAATAAATATTTAACAAAAAATAATTGTGCTGACATTACACACACCAAAAAACCCCTACACATATTAGGTATCCACACAACCGTAATAACCTGTAGAATTAATCTAACAAGTTATTAAAGGGGTTTTGCCAGGACGTGCTTTATCTGCTAAGAAGCAATTGTAAACAAGCCACGGAGCTGAGAGAGAGAGAGACACAGCCAGAGCACAGAGCCGTGCATAAGGGATCGTGTGAAATGTTCACGCAAATAATCAAACTACAACTAGTGGATTCTGTATACAAAAGACAACAGCTTTCTCCACAGCAGCTTCAAAGCTTCTTCATGTTCTCTGTCATCAGATAAAGCAGGGATCTACTCAGATAATCACACTACAACTAGTGGATTCTGTATACAAAAGACAACATATTTCTACCCGGTGCCTTGAAAGTTTCTGCAGCTCAGTCTCATCAGATAAGAAGCTTTCTCTGCACAAGCCCAGCCAGCAGCTCTTGTCAGGTCGTATCTAGTAGAAGCTTTGAAGTAACTAAGGGCAGGTAAGGCAGCCTGTAGCTCTCTCAAGCTTCACTTTATTTAATCACATATATTTAGAAAAGTTATTAAATACCCATTTTGGAGGATCCCACGTCAACATTACATGGTGGCAAAACCCCTTTAAGTGTGAATTGTGAATGGTGTAAAAAAAAATTGAAAACAAAAAAACAAAAAAAATTGAAAAAATAAAAAAAAATAAAAACCAAATTCTGCAATTATTTATAAGTGAATTTAAACTATTCCCCCATAAAGTAAATAAATAAATAAAATAAAACGAGGCCTCATACAACTGCGTCATTGAAAAAATAAAAAAGTTACAACTGTTGAAACGCAAGGAGGTAGAAACCAAAAAAATGTTCTGTCATTAACTACTTTTCAGGCCTGGAGCTTAAGGGGTTAAATGTCCATACACGTTAAAAGCTAATCATTGTGGTGAACAAGCCCCTTTAGTGGTAGCCGGCGGACCTCATGAGAAAATGTGGAACTAGCTGAGATGTTCTTCGTCCATTCCTAAACTGTTATATATGTACCTTGTACCAGGCAATACTTGAAGCCTTCTATGTATAAGGTGGAGCCAGCTCAGTGATAGGAAACAGAGGATGATTATCGATGGCACATACTCTGATTGGGTCCCAGTTACTAGTGCAATACCTTAGAGGTGAATACTGGGTCCTCTTAGTTTTAATATCTTTATTAACTCCAGGGATTTACATACGAAAGGTTTTTTCTTTAATTTTTATTTATTTTTGCAGACAGGGTGCACTTGTCATTAATACTCTTTACCATGCTATATAATGTACTGGGAAAGAAAAAAAAACTTCTTTATGGGGTGGAACATGAAAAAAACCCCCGACAAATGCAACATTTTCTAAAGGGGTTTAGTTTTCAAGGCGTTCACTGATCGGTATAAATGACGTTATCTCTATTCTGCATGTCGTTACGATTACGGCAATGCCAAGTATTTCGAGTTTATCGTTCTGTTTTACTACTGAAAAAACATTAATTTTATTATAAATTAAAATATATTTGAAGTAATTTTTTTTTGCGGGCTGAAGGATAGATGTCACTTTTTTATTACTTTTAATTTAAGTTAAATTTTGAATTAAATTTTTTGGGGAAACATCATGGCCCCTCCCCCCCCAAAAAAAAAAATTAATTAAAAAACACAAGCAATTTTGACATAAATAATGTTATCATAATGTTAAAATCATTTCATTAAAGGAAAGGTGTTTTATATTTTTATACTTTTGAAACGTTTTTATTTTCTATTTACTTGTACTGTTAGTGCCCTTAAAGGGGTTGTCTCACTTCAATGATTTATCTTACCTCAGTCATGTTTTCTTGGTTTACTTTTGAATTCAGGGGCGTGTTTACTGACTTCTACTAGACTGCAGTAGAAGCCAGGTATGTAGCTATAGCAACCAGTGCTGGCAGCCTATCAGGAGAGATCAAACAGGTCTGTAGCTATAGCAACCAGTGCTGGCAGCCTATCGGGAGAGATCAAACAGGTCTGTAGCTATAGCGACCTGAGGAGCTGATGCAGCCCATACAAGAGGGGATATCTAGGAATAGGTAGGACACTGTTAATGGAAATATATTGCAGCGACTTATTTTTGCAAGATCTTTAACATAAAAAGCAATCTTTGCAGCAAGACAACCCCTTTAAGGTTATTATCCAATAAGGGGCACAAGAACTTGTACACTGTTCTGCAATATCGGCGTACTTTGAGCCAAAAAACTGTTGTAGACCTTTTTCAAGTTGAAAGTGCTTAATGGGTTTGTCTCACTACATCGATCCATCTTAACTCAGTACTGGTTTCTTGGTTTTATTTTGATTTCAGGGGCGTGTTTACTGGCTTCTTCTAGGCTGCAGTGGGATCAAACAGGTCTGTAGCTATAGCAACCAGTGTTGGCAGCCTATCAGGAGAGATTGAACAGGTCTGTAGCTATAGGGACCAGTGCTGGCAGCCTATCAGGAGAGATGGAACAGGTCTGTAGCTATAGCGATCAGTGCTGGCAGCCTATCAGGATAGATCAAACAGGTCTGTACCTATAGCGACCTGAGGAGCTGATGCAGCCCATACAAGAGGGGATATCTAGGAATAGGTAGGACACTGTTAATGGACACATATTGCAAAGTGACTTGTTTTTGTAAGATCTTTAACATAAAAAGCAGCAATCCTTGTAGTGAGACAACCCCTTTAATAAAAGGCATGAGTAATACACTTGTTTGTGGGTTATTAGTTTAGCTGGATTGTGTTTTTTCTTCTAATTGTGACTGAGAGGATAATCAAACTGTACTGACACTGATGGACCCTAAACAACAACAAGCAAATCAGTGAAGAACACCAGTACTCACATGAAATTGCAATACGAAGCATAACAATCAAAAAGACTCATTGCTCGAGAATGGACAGTGGGAAGATGACGACTGGGACACATTTTGGTGGAGATTTAAATGCAGGTTCACTCCAGGAATGCGAGTGTAATAGCCATAACTGTCCCTAGCTGATTGTCTCTAATGCTAACCCTCAAAAGCTTGCCCTGTTATTGCCGCTAACACTGGAACCTCAATCCCTGAAGTAAACCCTAAAGCCTTTCACTCAAAAATGTCCCTAAGCTACAACTGACCCTACTGCAGCAAGCAGCTTTATAACCCAGAGAGTCCTGGGCAAGGCCCAACAGAAGCTAAACAAGCACCAAAGTTTTATTTCTCACAAATTATCGACTCCAGAACCTGACAAAACAAAACTGAGGCAAGAAACAACAAGATACTTCAACCTGATGCAACTGAACTAGAGTAAAAGGCTACAAGAAAGAACAATCCAACACATCCGGGTAGACCGTACCAATGTGTCCATACTACACAAACAGACTGTCAGAATCCCCTGTGCTCTATAGAGACAGAAGTTGCTAATGAGCTCAGGTGCGCTGCCAGGTGAACTGGGCTTATTATGGCTTATTACACTTTTGATCAAAAATGTACGCTAAGAACTTCAAATTGTCATGTATCTAATGTAGCAGAAATGCTTTTCCAATAATTCCTACGTTCCTTTTGACTGTTTTTTAGTGCTAGTAATGTGCTGCTGATATTGGATTGTGTTTATATTTTGTTGCCACACCAGCGTGCACCTATACTAATTTAAAAAAAAACAAAAAACTTTTTGGATGTTCAGACCTAAACATTGTTTTTCTGAGCTGATAAGCAACAATTCTAAGCAGTTCTCATGCAAGGCCTCGAATCAAACACAGACAACAGAAGACAGACATAACACAGAAACTGCTGCTCACTTAAGTAGGAGAAGACAAAATTGTACAGGAGTTCCTGCCATTCGTAACAAAGACCACATTTTTGTAGTAATTAAATCCAGGTAATTTCAAAGGATTCACTTTTTCATGATACTGTAAATGGTAGTATTTTTTTTTAACACTATATTAAAGGGGTTTTTCCAAGAAGGGAGTTCCTTACCTAACAGGCTGATACTCCCCTCTTGCGGCTTGAAAAAAGGGGCGTTGTGTTTCTGTGTTTAAAAAAACAAGTACCTCCTCTGTGATGTAATTGCACCACCTCCCATACACATTCCTGATATTCAGTCTCTGTAGTTGAGAAAACATTGTTTTGCTAATCCACAGAGGAGAATGTATTGTGCACAAGCTATATGCCTTTTATTTCTCCCGCGTATTTGCTCAGCAGAGAAGATAAGCTCAGCAGGAAGCCTTCTTTCATTCCTTCACAAATGGCTGCAGTGGGAGAGGGAGGAGGGCTGAGCAGGGAGCAGGGCGCGTCTGCATGTTTACTCAGATAATTGCATTACAACCAGTGGTTTCTCTATACAAAAGACACAGGATCTTTTCTCCCCAGTCCTTTCAAAGCTTATTCATGTTCCCTGCCATCAGATAAGAAGTGCAAACAACGCAAGCACGGCCAGATCAGCTCCTGTCAGCTCCTGGTCTTATCTAATGTAAACTGTCAGGAAACTAAGGACATCTTAGTCAGGCTGTAGCTGTCAGAGGCTTCCCTTTTTTAATGACATATATTTAGAAAAATTATTAAATACCCATTTTAGAGGATCCCATGTCAACATTTGATCGTGGCAAAACCCCTTAAATTGGCAAGGAATTATGTGTTGCACAGGGCAAGTTTTCCATAAAATCTATGACTGACAAACACTTTATGATTATTTAACTTCTGTTTACTCTTCTGTTCACTTTAATTACGCTTTTCTATATGTTTAGTGTTTGTTTAAACGTTCTTATGTAAGTAAAGCAAAATCATTATATAATGAATGAGTTACGTGACTTTGAATATACTATACCGGTTATATAATAATACTCATCTCTAATCTATAATCTCTGTCAGTGAATAGAGACATTGTCAACCATCAGGGGCTGAAAGGCTGTCATGACTTAGTCCTACTAACACAGTTCAGGGATTGTTACAATGTATCAGTGTAGAAAAAGCTCCGGGACAGAAGAGAAATGTGTGCCAATACTGTGTTAAAGTTACAGATGATTCTCCAGACTGATACATTGTAGCAAACCTTCCTCTGTGTACCCAGAACCATTTCAGGAGGGGTTTGTATCAGTTGCATCAATATTAATTATTTATACTTTATTGTCATAAGTGTAATGGGAAGTGGATCCACTGGATCACTGCAAGCGGCGGTACGGGCCACACCAGGGAGCGGAGTCTAAGTGGGTCCCGGTATTCACCAGAGCCCGCCGCAAGGCAGGATGGACTCTACCAGGTCGCTACCCCTGCTAGCTTGCGGAGGCAGCCGAGGTGCAGTGAGGTACAAACTCGTAGTCGGAGACAGGCAGGAAGTCAGGGCAGGCGGCGAAGGTTCGTGGTCGGTAGACGAGAGCAAAAGGTTCGGTACTCGGGAATCCCAGACGAGGCTACAGAACGCTTTCTCAGTAGGCATAGGGCATTAAAGATCCAGCGGGGTTATGTAGGAGGTGGAGCCATTATATCGGGTCAGCAGCCGGCAATCAACTAATTACCGACGCGCTGGCCCTTTAAATCTGAGCGAGCCGGCCCTTTAAATCTGAGCGAGCCGGTGCGCATGCCCTAAGGATATATTCACACGGCGTAATTGCAGCGCATACAGTACGGCCACAATTACGCCGAGTGCTTTGGTAGTCGTGCTAATATGCGTGACCCTGCCGGCCCCATTGACATGCATTACTTGCGGCATGCACTCGCCGCAAGTACTTGACATGTCACTTATCTCCCCGCGCGTACAATACGATCATATTGTACGAGCGGGGAGAGGAGGCGTAATCCATAGTTTTCTATAAAAACTATGGATTACCGTAATTTCGGTGTGCATCTTGCTCGTTTTAGAGCGCAAATAAGCGCCGAAATGCATGCCGAAATTACCCCGTGTGAGCATACCCTAAGGAACGGGGATGCGCGCACCGGCCGGCAGGAGGATGCAGAAGAACAGGAGCGCGGCTGGGTGAGTATATGCGCCCCGGGGAACGAGTGCGCCCGCGGCCCGATACACAGACCGCGGCGCCATTCGCTCCCAGCACAGGGGGCACATACCAGGTTACGAATGCGCCTGCAGCCCGACTTGCGAGCTGCGGCACCGTTCGTAACAATAAGAATGCACTATCCCTTTTATTTGTTCCTTTATACCCTTAAATGGGCTGTCTACCTGAATGTATTTTATTTTTACCATTCTAGTGCCCATTTAAAATATAAAAAAAAGTTATACTCACCTCTTCATTCACCTGCTTTAATCAAAATAAAGACATCAATAACTGGCTCACCTGCAGGGAAAAGCCCAGGTCCAGATGGGTATACAGCAAAATTCTTTAAAGTCTTGGCTGATGAGCTGACAGACCCAATCTTGACCTCTTTTAATTCGGTCTCGTCCTCTTGCCCCTTCTCGCAGGCCTTTTTGGGCGCTTATATTACGGTAATCCCAAAAGAGGGTAAGGATCCTCTTCTTTGTCCGAGCTACAGGCCTATCTCCCTCCTCAATACGGACACCAAACTCTTTGGTAGGATGGTTGCGACCAGACTGAACCAGTTGCTAGGGGATTGGATTCACCTGGATCAGGTGGGCTTTGTCCCCAATAGGGAAGCTAGAGACAATACTCTAAAGACTTCTTCGCTCATTCACCAGGCTGGGAAGTGCGGGGTGCCCCTTGTGTTGCTCTCCCTAGATGCTGAAAAAGCGTTTGATCGGGTGGATTGGGGTTTCCTGTTCGCTGTCTTACAGGGCCTCGGCATTGGACCAGTGATGCTACAGCGTATAATGACCCTCTACCCGCATCCTCTTGCTCAGATACATGTCAATGGCTGTCTCTCGGCGACCCTTGATATTGGCAATGGCACCAGGCAGGGATGCCCCCTCTCTCCCATCTTATATGTCCTCACGATGGAGCACCTCTTGCAGACTATACGGAGTAATCCAAATATTCGGTCTGTCAAAAGGTGCAACATAAGTGCTCAGCTTTTGCGGACAACCTTCTGCTCTATATAACCCATCCTGCTACTTCTTTGCGGGCCTTTATGAAGGTTCTGGAGTCTTTTGGCTCTTTGTGTAACTTCAAAATTAATCACCAAAAAAGTGTTGCTCTAGGTGTTGGTCTTGAAAACGGGGAGGTAGGTAAGTTGAGACAATCTTTCCCTTTTGTATGGGCGCAGAAATGCTTTAAATACTTAGGAGTCCACATCCCGGCGGATTTGCAACATCCTTTTGAGTTGAACTTTGCCCCGATATTGAGTACCTTCTCTTCGGATTTGTCGTGCTGGGACAGGCGAGACTTTTCGTGGATAGGCCGTATTAATATAATTAAGATGAATATTCTTCCTCGCCTTCTGTATCTGTTTCAGACGATCCCTTTCCTCCTCCCCAGGTCCTTTTTCAAAACGCTCCCTAAGAGCATCAGTGCCTTCATTTGGGCCAAAAAAAAGCCAAGAATAGCAAAAAACACGCTCATTAGACCAAGGGAGGAGGGGGGCCTGTCCCTACCAGATCTGAGGGCCTATTATCTGGCGGCCTCTATGGTTAGAGTGGTGGACTGGTTTCGCCATGGACGTTCTAAACTTTGGGTCTCCTTAGAGGCCTCGCAATGTGAAGCGCCGTTGACGGTGCTTCCGTGGACGGCAACTGATTTGCTGCCTAAGGCTAGTCTTGCGACACTCCCGTGGGTCACACAAACTACGATTTTTATCTGGCGAGCATATGGTGAGCAGTCGGGGCTGTTTAAGCCTGATGGACCATTGACCCCTGTCACTGGTAACCCTGCGCTCGCTGCGCTTGGGCTTCACAGGCATTCTAGTCCTCTGGTTTTTCAAGTCCTTCTTACCCCTTCCTCCTTGAAAACATGGGAGGAGCTTGATCGGATGGAGGGGATGGAGGCGATGGGCTGGCTGCAGAAGATGCAGATCCGCTATTTCTATATGGTTCACAATGTGAGATTGGACCTGCACGGGGCTCTCACCCCTTTTGAGACCATCTGCAGGGGCAATGCCTCCACTACCCATCTTAACTCGCAATTATATAGTCTTATTGTTCATGGACTCACAAGCTCACCCCCTTCCTACCGGTTGGCCTGGGAGCGGGAACTTCATAGACCCATCACAGAGGGGGAGTGGACGAAATCATACGCGCTGGCCTTTAAGTCGCTAATATCTTGCCGTCTCCAGGAGTTAAACTTCAAAATCATTTCCCGATGGTACAGAGTTCCGGCTTTGTTGCACCGGTTCTATCCCTCAGTATCTCCTAATTGCTGGAGGTGTGGTCAGACTGATGGGAGCATGGAACATATTTGGTGGAGCTGCCCGGCTATATCTCCTTTTTGGGATAAAGTGATCTCTATAATACTAGCTGTGACAGGTACGCAGTTACAGAATGGCCCGGCGGTCCTGCTTCTGTCCATGCTTCCATCAGCGATCTCGACTCTAAAAGGGACTCTGGTTATCTTTATGCTGGTGGCAGCTAGAGTTCTAATCCCAAGGCTTTGGCGGTCCACGACTCCCCCCTCTTTGTCTGGTTGGTTTGGGGAGATCTTCTTTCTCCAACGCATGGAAGAGTTGAGGTTAGACAGCATTGAAGGAAGAGAGAAATATGGCCATGTGTGGGGGGCTTAGATGGCCTTTACTGCCTCCTCGGATTTTGCCTCCAGTGAGTAGACCTTGTTGGCTTTTTCCTGGGTGCATGACTCCTCTCCGGGATGGCGCTGTTCATGGATAGCCCCTGCCCTCTACTTGTGTGACTTGAGCCTTCCATTTAGATAGCCCTAACCTTGCAGAGACTACTTGGTTTTCTTGTTTTTCCTTGGAGTTCTTTCTGTGTGCGAATGAAGGATTACGCGCCTCGTTCAACTCTGCTTTTTCTGTTTTTCTTCTTTCTTTTTTGTGCATCCAATTTGTATTTTTTGGGCCAATCTCATAGTCAGCAGGTCTTTGTATAGTTAGAATATATGCCGCTAGGGTACTCGGAACTATTCACCGCTAACCCCTTGGGCACTATAGAGTTACCGCGGCAGATCTGTGCTGTATTTATCTCATCTAGCACTTCTATAATATGTAATCTGTTGGTATACGCTGTATTTGAAATGTCCTTAATAAAGTTTGGAATGTGAAAAAAAAAAAAAAAAAAATAAAGACATCAAATTAAATAGACAATCCATTTAAATGAGTAGTCCAACCTTAGACATGTATCCACCGGATATGCCATAAACATCTCATAGGTGTGGATCCCTCCTCTGGGACCAATACCTATCTCTATAGATGGGCGAATCGATTCTAACGAAGTGGAATTCGTTTAGAATTTCAGGAAAACTTCGGTTCTGAACGAAGTCGAACTTTGGGGTGATTCGCGTGAATGAAGTGTGCTTTTGATTGATAAAATGGCTGCGAGCACTTGGCGCTACATGGGGCAATGCACTCTGGAGGAAGGAAGGAGGCCATAAGCCTGCATGACATGTGAGAGATGAAGCCAAATCAGAGGACCGGCAAGATTCTGTGAACTCACCGCACTATATAGTCCGGGCGCGACGCCGGGAGCTACACTCTCCTCTCCACTGTGCTCATCTCGGGGAAGTTGCGTGCAGCGGCTGATTGTTAATGAAGGAATTGATTTTTATACAGCGATTTCTGTGGGGGTGTCTCAGCTTGTCTCAGAGACTGTTCTTTAATGTTCTATTTTGATTTTTTGGGTATCTGGATCTGAAGTCAGTGTGGTCATGCAGCTGCATTATACATTCATATAATCCAAGTGGGATCTAAGCCAAGTTCCGATTGTATTCATTTTAAAGAAAACAGCGTTTTGACAATACAAATTACCACTTCATTTTGGTGCTCAATTCTATTGAGCAATTTTATCAATCAGGGGTTATTAAGCGTTGTTTTGCAGGGTGTGCTGACAAAAATAAACCGTCTTTTTCAACGCCAAAATATATAACTTTTTCCTGTTGCATAATTCACAAAGCAAAGGTCTAATTTAAGCCTGTTTCGTTCTTTTATATTCAGTAAAATACACCAGGTGTTTTTAAACGACACATACAAGTAAATTTTTCCTGGCCATTTGGGAGCGGCAATTTATATTCAAGGGTTACCCAAGCTTCTTAGTGGGTTCATTTGGCGTCAATATACAGGGTGTGTATTTTTCATATAAGATATCTTCATAAACAGTGTCTTTACATTTAGTACAAAACAGTATGTCAGACAGGGAGGTGGCAGGTCTTCAACCTAGCGAGTTGGCAGAGGCATAACATTCCAGGCCCAGGTGCATCACAGCAAGGGGACGTCGCAGCAGGGGTCACTCGGTTGAGGGCCACAACTCCCTGTCATCTACGTCGGCCGTGTGTTGTTCACAACCCAATGGTTCTTGATTGGTTGACTAGGTCATCCACTTCCTCCCAGCTGACATCTTGACAACCCCAGCTAGGTCGGTGGGGACCTCAAGACACAAACATTAGTTGGCATGGGCCCGGGAGGCGGGTCAGCGGCCCTCACTGGTCCTCAGCCCGCCTCTGTACCATCCGGTTCCCTCAGCCAGAGATTACTATGTGGTCTGGCTCAGCGACACTATTAATAGCATGAGGATGAACAATTGAGGAGGGCAGTCAGCAGCTACTTGGCAGCGAAGAATTGGGGCCAATATCCCTGGCTTCTTGCAGTTGGCGGCAAAGTATAGATGTTGAGAGTGGCCATGGGAGGTACATGTTGTGAGGGGGTCAGCCTTCTGCATTTCCAAGGGGACCGGTGATTAGGACAGCAGTGACGATGAAAACAAATAGGATGAAGGATGTAGACGACCGCACTTGGGAGCACGGGTGAGGCAAGGGTTCATCATGTCCAGGAGAAGAGGGCTTGTCAGACTTGCGTGTCTAGGCAGGGCGCAGCCAGCAAGTGGGTTGTGTGGCGTGAGTCAGCAGGATAGCAGCAGTGTTTGAGGTCGGGACGCCAAGGCCGGCCACGGGTTAAAATAACCCGCTTCGCAGGTTCCAAGGACAGTAGCGGCACAGGGGCTCAGCGAGGCAGCGGCGGCAGTATCATCAGAGTACGGGAGCGTTTGGCGGTAGAAATCGATACTCGCAAGTGTGGCAGTTCTTTGCTAAGGACACGGAGGGAGCCGAATATGGGTATATGTAGAATATGTAACAGACAAGTGAAGCGGTGGACCAGGGAGCTAACGTTGGGCACCACGCCCTGCCGTCAACCATGCAGCAGTCACATCCGGTGGCCTGGGAGGAAAACGTGGCTAGATGTGGTGTAGGTCCATCCTGCCGCCGAGCAAAAGCAGCTAAAGAAGCAGCGCCCAGTGGCACGCATGGCCATTTGCAGCCAGTTTCAAGGCTCCACCACCTTGCAGAAGGGAGCTGTTTCTCTATGACTCCTCTCCCGGCTCCAGATGTCCATGCTCCTCGCTACACATGCGCCAGCAGTCGTTAAGAGAGGCGATTGTAAAGAGACAACAGTATGACGTCTCCAACGCACTCCTAAGGTGCAGCAGCTGACGTGCTCCTGTCCAAGTTGTTGGTGCTGCAGTCCCTCCTTTCCCAAATGGTGGACTCTGCACGTTCAGAGAACTAATGGCTTGTGTCGAGCCGAGATGGAGAGTTCCAAGCGTAATTTCTTTTCAAAAGGCAGTACCAGCACTTCATAAAATATGTAGAGAACAGAAGATGGGCCAGTCCTTGAGCTTATCGGTGTTTGTTCCTAGGTGCTTGGAAGCTCGGACGTCTGGAGCTGTAACTTACGGTCAGGGCCAGTACATGTCCTTTACGTGACCACTGGGTGAATTGTGCTTCATGCCCAGGCACACCAAACAACTTGGACCAGGAGACGGCGCTTTCTCTCCACGTTTGTCAACTGATGCAACTGCGCCAATGTCCACCTCACTCCATCACACCACCATCTCAGCCTCCACAAGATACTGCCTCCATCATACCCTCATGTGTAGGGCAGCGGTGTCACGCAGTTCTACAACCTAGCTTGCCCTCGCGCGAACGAAGTCACACAGGGGAGAACTGCTCCGCGTCATGCAGCAAGAAATCGGATGTGTGGCTTTCTCCGCGCCAACTGCCAAATCGGAAACATTGGAGACGGACAATGGGATGAACATGGTAAGTCCGCGCCTGCACCGAGGAGGGATGGTCATGCGCCCTGCATGGCGCTCGTGTTCAGATCTGGTTGTGAAAAGGTTCCTGAAGTTTCACCGATCTTCTGAAACATTCTGAAAATGGCCAGGAAATGTGCATGCACTATTATCCATTCGTTCAAAAGCCAGGTACACCTCCTCGAGTTGCAGCGGACCAGAACGGCCTCCCCCAACACACTCTGATATGCGATGTTGCCACCCGTTGGAATTCCAGCATGCACATGTTGGAACGACTGTGATGAAAGAGAAAGGCCCATTAACGATTTTTTGATGATCCAGGCAGACAGGAAGTACTCCCCTGTGTAACTTGATGTCAGCAGTGGCGCTATGCGTGACACCTGCCTTTGTTTGAGGCCATTCGGGGGCGACGTCTATTTGTCAGTCGCCTGGACTACGGGGATGAATAACATCATTCCACTGACTTTCATGTCCTGGAACAGGATGCAGAAAAATCTGTGCGATGGGCAGGGGATTGGTGATGTGGCGACTACATCTCGTGGCACATGAGTTTTGTGGTGGACTGAAATGGAGGAGGAGGAGGGAGGACATTGGAAGCAAAGCATTGTACTTGGTGTAATGAGTGGATTTTCAACCCAGGTGAACAAGAGAGGAGGAGCAGGAACAGTGGAGGAGGTGGATGGAGATTGAGGAAGACGAGGCAGATGACCCCACAAGCACCGTGCAAGTATTACAGTGGGAAATGGAGGCAGGGAAGCCCCTCGGAGTCACTTGTGCAGATGGCCGCAGCATGCTTATTTGCCTGGCTAGTGACAGGCCGATAGTCAGCATCCGCAGAGGTAGGGATGACTTCTGGTCTCCACCCTATTCGGACCCTCGCTAACGGTCCAAAATGGGAGCATGTGTCCCAGCTATTGAGGGGAGACAAACTCAAATACTTATAGGGAAATCCTCCGTATCAGTTGGCCGCTTGCCTATGTGCGGCATCGACCCTCCTCTGACAGGTCTGGAAAAAACAAAACCGGGGGGGTTCCTCAGCGCTTCTCGTTACTACTGCCGCGGCCTGCTGGGGGAAGGTGGGGGGTAGGAGCAGTTAACAGCTCCTTCAGTAGTAACCTAAGTCTGGAGTCACTATGAGCACGCTTCTCCTTCACCAGCCTAGTCAGGAGCGACAGTCGCCGAGCAGAGCAGCAGCAGGACCTGGAGCAGGTCCCTGAACCAACAGGTTGTGGCCTACTTGGGACAGCACCTCTGACCCCTCAGTTAGAGATCCGCTGCGACTATGGGCAGCCAAACTGGATGTTTGGCCGCAAACGTGCGGCGTGGGGACATCGTTACCCCAAGGAGAACCGCTTGTCCATGGGAAATGTCGGAACGACTGACCTTTGTCAAGATGACTCAGGCGTGGATCGGCCAGGATTTCACACACCAATGACTTTAGGCATCAGACTACATCAGCCATGGAGCGCCTACCCAACTGTGAGAAATGATGAGTCTGTGTTCAACTACTGCCTCGCCATATTATGATGTCGCCACCCGCTGATGCCACACATCTTGCTGACAGTTTCTCATTCTTGCCACAAACCAATCTTTACCAGGGACTTGTATTGCCACCCACCTCCACACTCTGTCATTCGTGCCACTGTCTGAACCTCATGCTGCTGCTGCCGTGACCACCAACACTGGTGTCATTGTGGCCAACTCTGTGGCTTCCTCCTGTTTTTGCCACCTCCAGGAATGTGATATGTGCCACTGTCTGACCTCACTGCTGCTGCTGCCGTGGACCTCCACACTGTGTCATTGTGCCACTCTGGGGCTTTCCTCTTTTTTGCCACCTCCAGAATGTGATTTGTGCCCACTGTCTGACCTCATGAGCTGGCTGCTGCCGTGACCTCCCACTGTGTCATTGTGACCACTCTGTTTTTTTTTTCTGGCTTCCTCTGTTTATGCCACTCCAGAATGTCATTGTGCACTGCCTGACCTCAATGCTGCTGCTTTGGCTGCCGCCGTTCACCTCCCACACTCTGTCACCTGATGTTGCCACATGAGCACTCAGCTTGTTTTTTTTCAGTATCTCTGGCATGACTTTATCAGGCTACATTCTCCCCTTCAGTTTTTTGGTTAGTTTTGCACTCTTATGTGCCCAGGGAATTTTATAGGTTGAGCGATTCTAAGAGCGGCGGCAGGTCATGTGCGTGTCATACTAAAAACACAACATTGTATGAAGACCAACCAAGCTCCCTCTGCCATATTAAGCATGGCACAACGGTATACAGCACCTGCAGGCTCTGGGCAGCCTGGGAAATAGCTGTTTTTTTAACGCGATTAGTGCCGAAGTAATTGGAACGAAACGAATTTTGTCGGAAAATTCGGCGAAGTGACCGAATCGAATTTTTGAGAAATTCGCCCATCTCTACCTCTCTCGCTAACAAGGGTCATCATTGATGCCTTGGTGCAGCTGTACTAGGAACCCCCATAGACAGGCCCAGACTGGCAGTCTGCCCTATAGGGCAGATTTTCGGTGAGCCACCAGGTTCTGGACTATTTCAGTCCCTCTGTGAGCCCCAAGTTTTGGTGCATTTTTTCAACTGTATACCCATCCTCAGGAGTTGCAAACTATGCCATCGTCTCCCTACCTCACCAACCACTCATGGCAAGCAGTGCAGATGGTGGGACGTAGTGAAGTCATCACACCACCCACGCCAGTGCCTCTTCTGTGCCAGAAGGCTTATTTTAAGATGCTGGAAGTAGAATTTCGACGCATCGTGTTGACTACTCTGGACACAAGCCGGAGGAGTGAGCTGTTTGGTGAGGCAACAGGGGCTAGTGAATTTAATTTTTTTTTTTCCATTTTCAAGCATCAGAATGAGGGCTCTATTAAGAATAGAGGAACTACCTACCTACCTATGTAATGGGGGTCCTTTACACTTACCTATCTAATGTAGGGACTATATACCTATCTACCTAGATCATGGGGGGCCTATGTACCTATCTACCTAGCTAATGGGGGTCTATATACCTACCTAGCTAATTGGGGAACCTAATACCTCGCTACCTAATTGGGGAACCTAATACCTACCTACCTAATGAGGGGCCTATGTAACTACCCACCAAATGAGGGGTCTATATACCTACATACCTAAAAGGTAGCCTAGATACCTACCTAATTTGTTGTCCTATATACCTACCTATCCAAAGGGCAATATATATCTACCTACCTAACGTCTATAAGTCTATTAAATGGGAGTTGAACCTACCTACTTAATAAAGACCTGACCATTTGGGATCTACCTACCCAAAAGGAGGTCCTCCTATCTGCCTTTCTAATTTGGGGCCGTACGTACCTACTATATTAAAGGTTTACCTGTTTACTTTATCGGGACACAAAAGATGACTAAAACTGGGTGCACAAATGAGATCCCCAAAGACGTCTGGGGTCATTATTACCATTTTGGCACTTCAGATGGGGGTTTGTACAGAGTTAAGGCACAGGTGGGGAGATGCTGGAAAGTGAGAAGCCTAAGATTTTTGTGTGGTAAATTCTGCTGAGAACATTTGTGGCTGGAAGATGTCATCATGGCATTCCGGAGTAGATGAACATAAGAAAGGAAAGAGAACAATTCCAGTCAGAGAAGATGTCACCTGTGAGTCACTGGAAGTCGGTGATTATTTTGCCTTTGTGTTGGATCAGTGCTGTATTCCCTTTCATGTCATAGTGACCTGAACTGGTATCTGCCTACTCTGTGGTCTCTGTATAAAGTACCCGGTGTATATCAGTACCTAGATACAAAAGCAAGTGGACAATGTCTAGCTAATCACAGGCAAAAAAAGACATTGTACCAAATACCTATTAGCAGGGAGGAGTGCTCTATTAAGAGGGAGGAAAATATGGTCAAAAATGTGGTCAAAAACTCACGGCCTCATCATGCCATCACTTGGACAATCATCATCTCTCATCACAGTTGATATTATTATTCCACTGAATGAACCATATCTTGGGGAAAACGCTTCCGTCGGGATTATGTCGTTGTTATTTATTGTGTTACTGTATATTTAGTTAGTTAGGGTGAGTCGTCGAGAAGGATGGGGTGCCCTTTTCGGGGCGAGTGCTCTATCTGGATAGGACTAGTATAGTGATAGCGATAGTGCTTTTTCTATTATATGGATATACTGGTACAATGGGGCAACGGAGTCTACTGTGTACAAGGTCTTCAGAACGTGAGTTTTTGACCATCATTTTTGACATATTTTCATCCCTCTTTAGGTGCACTTCTCCCTGCAACAGCGTATTTGGTACCCAATGTCTTTTTTGCTGTGATTAGCTAGACATTGTCACTTGCTTTTGTATCTAGTATGATATACACTGGGTACTTTATACATATACCCAGTTGCATATTTGTTTAGTGGCTATATGTGTGAGGCCATTTTATATATATAAAGGATAATTTTTTTTTTAATGCATATCTATTAAAGATATATTGTTTTAGGAATTTTTCTTTTGATCTGTGAGACGGGTTTTCTATAATCCTTTATTATCTCTTTTTTTCTGTGATTATATGTGGTCTCTGTCTAGCTGCATTGTTGGTTGTCCCTGATTGTAAGTGAGTTCAAGCCTGTGCCTGACCCTGTGATTGGGGGTTTCTGTGTGCCACTTTTATTTTCTTGCTTGATGTTGTTTACTTTGGTGAGGTGCGTGACCAAGAGAAAACATGGAGGCGGATATTGTTTTGGATTGGATGGGGGAGCAGAAATTGGATGGGGTCTGGTGAGGGTTTGTGCTAGGGCATCGTTTTATTCCCAGCCCACCCTTTATCTGAGTTAAGAACCTGAAGAAGTTTGAGAATCTTTTAAGAACCACTAGCCTAAATGAGTCATAGATAACCTCCTTATAGCATGATACAACTATAAATCCAGAACTGTGCATCCTTGTTGTGACATATATCACTGAGTCCTTTATAAACGTAATAGAGAACTACTAGGAGATTTTTATTAAAGCCCCTTTTAGCGTGCTCTATACATGAGAGAAGCAGAAGACAATGGTACACATAGGACATGTCTGGCAATGTGGACCCAAGTTACTTATACTTCGCAGGACATCAATCTTCGTCGAGAACTCAGTAATCCCAGAAGTCATGCGTACGCTGATGTTTGTATGACCGGGAACTTGTGACCACCCTAAGGCACAAATATCAATGATCTCACCAGTCCACAGTGTTTGTGTAGGATGCATTCTTATGATGCTACGGTTTTTCTATTACCTTTACAAATATTGCCTTTAGGGCTTTGAAGGAAATGAGCACAAGGAGGATTTCAGCAGGTGGGAGAATTATAAGTGTAAGCAGAAGAGGCTGATAAGTATACATGTATAATAATGTACAGTATACACTAATATATTACAATAAAACTTATATTCATTTGTACTATTCATTTATGCAAAGTCTCTTGAGAAGTTAGTGGTTATTTAATTACACAGCTAGAGATCTGTTCACATTATCATTGTGTTGAATCTGTCATATCTCATATAGTGGGGAAAAAAGTATTTAGTCAGCCACCAATTACACAAGTTTTCCCACAAGATGAGAGAGGCCTGTAATGGACATCATGGGTCGACCTCAACTATGAGAGACAAAATGAGAAAATAATCCCGGGAAAATCACAATTGTTGATTTCTGGCGAAAGAATTTATTGCAAATTAAGGTGAAAAAATAAGTATTTGGTCAATAACAGGATAGTTCATTCTCAATACTTTGTTCTATATCCTTTGTTGGCAATGACAGAGGTCACATGTTTTTCTGTAAGTTTCACAAGGTTGGCACACATGTTGTATGGTATGTGGCCTCATTCCTCCATGCAGATCTCCTCTTCAGCAGTGAATGTTTTGGGCTGTTTGCTGGCCAAAACAGGGATTTCAAACTCCCTCCAAAGGTTATTTATTGGGGTTTAGACCTGGAGATGGCTAGGCCACTCCAGGACCTTGAAAATGCTTCTTATGAAGCTCTCCTTTGTTGTCTGGCGGTGTGCTTGGGATCATTGTCATGCTGAAAGACCCAGCCACGTTTCATCTTAAATGCCCTTGCTGATGGAAGGAGGTTTGCACTCAAAATCTCACGATACATGGCCCCATTTATTCTTTCAGTACACGAATCAGTGTCATGGTCCCTTTTGAGAGAAACAGCCCAAAGCATGATGTTGCCCCCCCAGACAAATGCTTCACAGTAGGTCTTGTGTTCTTTGGATGCAACTCTGGCATTCTCTTCCTCCAAACACGAGGTTGTGTTTCTACCAAACAGTTCTACTCTGGTTTCATCTGACCATTATGAATTCTCCCAATACTCTTCTGGATCATCCAAAACCTCTTAGCAAGCTTCAGATGGGCCAGGACATGCTACTGCTTAAGCAGGGGGACACGTTGGCACTGAAGGATCTGAGTTCCATGGCGGTGTAGTGTGGTATGATGGTAGCCTTGTCACGTTTGGTCCCAGCTCTCTGCAGATCATTCACTAGGTTCCCCCGTGTGGTTTCTCGGGATTTTTGCTCCTTGTTCTTGTGATCATTTTGACTCCACGGGGTGAGAATCCATGGGTGGAGCCCCAGATGGAGGGAGATTATCAGGGTCTTGTATGTCTTCCATTTTCTAATTATTGCTCACAGTTGCCTAGTGGATCCTATTGATGTATAATGGAATCCACTGGTTTCCATTGCTTTGGCTCGATAATTGGCGCAGTTTGCAGCTTTATTCTTCCTGCACTGTCGATGGTGGCTCTGATGGCAGTGTGAACGCAGCCTAAGCTAGGATCACTGTTCGTGATGGGCCCTCATGCAGTGGATTTGCGGTCAACGGGATGAAAAGGTGAAAACATAAACCAGGACGGTGACTATTACAGGAACAATTATTCAGGATGCTGGCGCAAAGCAGACAGGTTCACCACATGGCCAGGAGTCACTCCGTCAGGAGGTGTTGGTCACTGACTGCTACCACTGGACAACTAGCTTCAGATGGCAACTTTCATGGGACACTCTGGCTGTCAGAAATCATGGGGCACCCCAGATAGTGCTTTTCATGGAGCATTCTAGCTGTCACTAATCATCGGGTACTCCAGTTGACACTTTTCATGGGGCACTCTGGCTGTAACTATCATGGGGCTCTCCAGATAGTGCCTTTCATGGGGCATTCTAGCTGTCACTAATCATGGGGCACTCCAGTTGGCACTTTTCATGGGGCTCTCCAGATAGTGCCTTTCATGGGGGATTCTGGCTGTCACTAATCATGGGACACCCCCGATGACGCTTTCCATCCTGCACTCCAGCTGGCACTTTTCGTGTAGCATTCTGTCTGCCACTATTCACAGGGTACGGCATTGTTGGGAACACTTGCCAATGTGGAATAGACGGAGTAGATGCACTGTAGAGAACAGCTGGAGAACCAATATGGGTTCCCTTCCTTTCTGGGTATCCTCCCTGCGCTACTTTAGACATACGCTTGCTATTTAATAATAATAATATAATAATAATAATAATCTTTATTTCTATAGCCCAACATATTACCGCAGCCCTTTACAATTCAAGGAGTAAACATACAGTCATTACACATTAAAAGTACTTACAAATGAGGACACAAGGTCTGTGAGGGCCCTGCTCGTGTGAGCTTACAATCTTTAGGGTGTATGGGTGAAACATACGTAAGAAGTGCAAGTTTACAATGGTGCGGCATGTTTTCATAATAAGGGGGTGGTTTACATGATAAAAATGGATGAACCTGCCACCCAGACAGTACATCCTATATACAGATATGTGCCTTCTGTGAGTGCCCAAGTGGCAGGAGTGGGAAGATGTGGTTTAATAGCAGTTAGGATCTTGGTGGGCCAGACCGAGAAAGATGTATTTTCAGGGCCCTCTTAAAACTGTTGAGGGTTCGTGAATGTGCCTGATCGCCACTCCGCTGGTAGGTGGTAGCATATCAGGAATTGGTGCCGCACGGTGTGAAGTCTTGGAGCGGGACTTGGGAGGTTCGGATGATTTGATGATGTGTAACCTGATATCAGCCATGCAGAGCGGAGAGGAGCGGGGCAGGGTGGGTAGGACAGAGACCGAGGTGGAGATGTAGGGAGGAGCAGCGCTGTGGAGAGCTTTATGGGTGAGAGTACTGAGTTTATGTAGTTATTCTGTACTGGATGGGCAACAAGTGCAGGACCTGACACAGGGTAGAGCATCAGTATAGCGGCTGGAGAGAAGATGAGCTGGATTGCTGCATTCTGGACAGATTGGAGAGGGGAGAGTTTGCAGAGAGGGAGACCGATAAGCAAGGAGTTGCAGTAGTCAAGACGAAAAAGAATAAGAGCAGTAATGAGAGTTTGAGTTGCTATTTCTCCATTTAGGGATCCCATATTGGTTCTCCAGCTGTTCTCTACAGTGCATCTATTCCACATCCATTTACCCGACTGTGACGTTCATGATTAAGGCTGTCCTTTAGCTGAAACGTCACAGTGCATCAATCAGTCACGATTCTGGACACCAAGGGCGACATGTCAGAAAAGAGGCGCCGCCACGCCAGTTTTAAGGTGCATTAAATCAGTGTATAGTGCGCCTGAATGAAAGAACCTGTCAAAAAATCTGGTGTCTGGTATACCTAGTATAGTATAATAGCATGATGTAAGCACATAGGGTGACATGTATGTACAGGGCTGCGCCAGGAGTCTGGTATCCTTTCTTCCCAACAACTGGCGCAGCCTTGTTCTCTAGATTTATAATCAGGCACATTCCAAAATTAGGTGCATTATTGGGCACCCAGGGCACTTTGTAATGCGGCTGGGATCTGGGGGTGTTATGGAGCTGTCGCACCACAACCGTACGAAGCTACCACTGAATGTCGGGGAGGACGGTAAAATGGTAGCATTACTGCTGGAACAGCCAGACCAAGTTATAAGTGGTTTACCTGAGCCTGAGTTGTCGCATTGTAGCTAGAAAGTGCCAAATCTATGACCCGAAGTAGAACAGGTTCATACAGTCATATGAAAAAGTTTGGGCACCCCTATTAATCTAAATCATTTTTAGTTCTAATTTTGAGTGGGTATTTGCAACAGCCATTTCAATTTGATAGATCTAATAAACTGATGGACACAGTAATTATTCCGGATTGAAATGAGGTTATTGTACTAACACAAAATGTGCAATATTACGTTATATTAGATTTATCAAATTGAAAATGGCTGTTGCCAAATACCCAAATATTTAGAAACTAAAAAATGATTTAGATTTAATAGGGGTGCCCAAACTTGTTCTCCATGGATGTAGATCAGGGCATATTCTAGGCTACTAATGCGCTCAAAAAAGTTGTTGTTTGGTCACCAAAATGCATACATGTCGCCCATAGCATATCATTGCTGGCATATTTGATGCTTCTACTTTAGGCGCATTAAAAATGTATGTCATGCTGGTGTTTATGCACACTAGTTTTGGTTTATTACAGTTCATTTATATAGTGAATAGGATGTCAACAGTTTGTTTGCCAAAACACACCAAAAAAATTGGGAAACCCTAATGGGACATATCACCCCCAATCACTTTGACTGATTGCACTGATAAGCTGTAACTCTATTCCTTTTTGGATTTATATAAATATCACTTTGAATCACCCTAAAAACTGTGACTTAGGTTTAGGCAAGGTTGCCTGATCCACTGGGCACACAAGGTAGTTGCCCATGGTCCCCACAAACATAGTGATCTCGGGTGGTTTGATGTAGGTCCTGAGAATCCAGGGCACATCCCTGGGTTGGAGCTGCTTATTCAGCTTATTCAACTGTTTGTGCTTCCTCAGGGCCCACAGCTAAAAACCATGGTAGTGGAGGCAGCCATCAGCCCTCTGCCCCACAAATTAGTCTTTTAGGCCGCATGCTTCTTTAGGTCTGCAACCTACAAGATATCATTGGAGCATCCTAACACAAGGTAATTAGAGGCCTGACCCGGTGTTAAAGGGGTTGTCTCACTACATTGATTCATCTCCCCTCAGTCCTGTTTTCTTGGTTTCACTTTGAATTTCAGCTTCTATTAGGATGCAGTAGAACGACAGGTCTGTAGCTTATAGGCAACGGTGTGCCAGCTATCATAATAGCATTCAAATAGGTCTGTGCTATAGCAACCAGTGCTGGCAGCCGCTCCAGGAGAGATCAAACGGTCTGGAGGCTATAGCGACCAGCACTGGCAGCCTATCAGGAGAGATCAAACAGGTCTGTAGCTTATAGCAAACCAGTTGCTGGCAGCCTATCTTGACAACTGAATCAGGTACTGTAGCCTATAGCAACCAGTGCTGGCAAGCCTATAAGGAGAGATATATTTAAACAGGTTCTGTGCTATAGCAACAGTGTGGCAGCCTATCAGGAGAGATCAAAAACAGGTATGTAGTATAGCACCAGTGCTTATAGGCAGCCTATTAGGAGAGATTGAACAGTCTGTTGCTATTGTGACCTGAGGAGTGATGCCCATCACATACAAGAGGGGATATCTATGGAATGGATACGGACACTGATAATGGACACATATTGCAAAGTGACTTGTTTTTGCAAGATTATTAACATAAAAAGCAGCAATCCTTGTAGTGAGGCAATCCCTTTAACTCTTGTTTTTGAGCAGAGTCCCGTGCCCTTCTTTGCCCAAGAGCCCATAATGCTGTTAAGGCAGGCCTGGGGTTAGGGTTACAATTACAGTTAGCAATAGGGAAGTACAGGGTTAGAGAAAAACTTGGGTTTGTGAAATCTCACACATTTTTTCACAAGTTCAGTCAAAACTTAGAGCAGCACTATACATAACCAAATTGCAACTGCAACCTCTGCACCCTCTATAGTTACACCCCATGGCATTTGCAGAATGATATGTATGGGCTGAATTATCTCCTATGTGACCATCCTATAGGTAGGAATACAAAACATGACTGTGGCGCGGCTGTTAGGCTATGTTCACACGGCTTAATTGCGGGACGTAATTTCGTCCCGCAATTCGCCGTGTGGCACGGGGGGCGGGGCAGGGGGTGCGGGGGAAGTATAGCAGGGGGCCGGCACTTCGCGCCCCCGGCCCATAGACTATCACTGCTAGCGGCGGTATAACGCCGCTAGGAAAGTGAACAGGTTGAATTATCTCCCCGCCGGCGGATTCGGAACGGGCGGGGAAAGGAGACGTAATCCATAGTTCTCTATGAGAACTGTGAATTACGTAAATGAATGGGCCGTTTTAGGCCCGTAATTGGGCACTTCGGCGCGTAATTACGGACCCGAAATAAGGCCCATCTTAAGCGTTGTGAACATGGCCTATGTCTCACCTCCAATGGGTCCATCAATGGCTGCACGAGCTTGGTGACATCTTGTCCGACCATTGGCGGAGGCTTTAATGGAAATTTAGTGCTGAAAAACTGACAGGTCAATCCTTGAGTATGTTATATGGAGGCTGAAATCTGCCTCTAAATTCTGCTTAAACTCAGGGCCATCTTTTCCATTGGGCACAGTAGGCATTTGCCCGGGTGCCCCACAATTATAGGGGACCCTGGTGGAGCATGTATGTCACAGGAATACAGGAAACATACGCTGGATCCCAATGTCAGCTTTGCTTATTTAACCCCTTAAGCCGAATGCCTGAAAAGTAGTTAATGACCAGAACATTTTTTTAGTTTTTGCCTCCTTGCGTTTCAACAGTTGTAACTTTTTTTTATTTTTTCAATGACGCAGTTGGATGAGGCCTCGTTTTATTTGAGACCAGTTGTGCTTTATGGGGGAATATTCGAAATAGTTGCAGTATTTTCTTAAAAAATGTTTTTGTTAATTTTTTTTGTTTTTTTACATTTTTTTTTTTACACCATTCACATTTCACACTTAATAACTTGTTAGTTCTATTCTAAGGTTATTACGGTATTGTGGATACCTAGTATGTGTAGGTTTTTTTTTGTGTGTACAATTATTTTTTATTAAATATTTATTTTATTTTTCTTATTTATTTTTTTATTCTTTTTTACACTTTTTATAGTTTTTACTTTTTTTTAAAAATCCCATGAAGGGAGAACTGTTATTTTTTTTTTTTTTTTTTTGTTACACTTGGTAATGTATTAGCATATTCATATATGCTATTACATTATAATCTGTGTCAGTCTAACACAGGCAGTGATCTGTACCAGCACACACAGGTCTGTACTGATCACTGGCTTGTTATTACGACAGCCCTGGGGTCACCTCTAGGTCCAGGGCTGGACGTGCAGCCGTTCCCGGGCTCTGTCGGGTACCCGGGCGTCTCTGATTACCGACAGAACAGGCAAACCCTTTGATTGTGCTCAAAAGGGTTTTAACTCAAAGGGTTTAAAGCATGGAAACGGAGGGTTTCCCCACTCCCCAATGCTTGAAGAGCTGTGCTGGGATCAGGGCTGTGTATGCAGCGATGCCAAAAGACGTCGCTGCAGACGAACGACCTGCACCGGCCGACGTCAAAAATTTGGCAGCGGTCGTTAAGGAGTTAACGGTTTGTGTGTTTTTAGGATGTGCAAACAGTTAAAAATCGTGGTGGAGAAGGGAGCTAAAGGCTTCCTGCCCTACTAAATAGTTTTGTAGGCTGCCAGTGTCCAGACATAAGTGGTGTGATAATATGGGTGTGTTTGGGGGTGGCTGGAGACATGACCTAGTGTGATGTCATGTATTTCGGAAGGGCCCACTGCAGTGCTATGCCCAGGGGCCCATAATGCTGTTAAGACGGCTCTGTTTAAACTACACGTCTAAATCACAAATCCGCCTCCAAAAACCGTGCTCACTGGCCCAGCTTTTGGATGTGAATTCTACGCTGATTCAGAGCTAAAAAACAGCTGTGTGAATATATCCTTATACAGCTGTCATGGGAGCTATCATGAGGCTTCCATTAACAAGCATTGTTTGAGGCATTTGCTGCTGTTCCTAGTGAGGGGGCAATGCACAGCCCTGTGACCCCCTCCTGCCACCACACAAGGAAATTACTGCACCTCCTTTGACTTTTGATTAATGGTTGCAGCTGAAAACCCATGAACACCCCGCTGTATGCTCAGTCCTAGCCCAAACCATGTGAAAAACCAGCTGTTGGGGAGGTAAGAAGAAATGCATCATATAGGTTACCCTCAGGTCACTACTGACCCCGTAATATTAGTTCTGGAATTTATAACCAGATCTGTTTTCATATATACAGCACTGGGACTTATAGGGGGGAAATTTAGAATCCCAGATTCTGCTTGGATTTTGAGTTTTCTAGACTATTACCTTTAAATAATTACATTTTCCCTGTCAACAGGGCAGCAAAAATGAAGCAGATTATCAGATATTCTGGATTATAATAAGTGCCACTGAAGTACATTTAAATTCAATTTGTCTGGAAGGAGAATACACTGTTTCTGTTGCTAAGGCCTGGTTCACATTAATGGGGTTGTCTCACTAAATTGATTCTTATTACCACAGTCCTGTTTTCTTGGTTTCACTTTGAATGCAGGGGCGTTTGTTTACTGGCTTCTCGTATTTTTGTTTATGGCATGAAGTAGATGCCAGGTCATGGTAGCTATAGACGACAGTGTGGCAGCCTTTCTGGTGAGGATTGAACAAGGTCTGTAGCTATAGCAAACAGTGCTGGCAGCCTATCAGGAGAGAGAGATCAAACAGGTCTGTAGCTATAGCAACCAATGCTCGGCAGCCTATAAGGTGAGATCAAAGGTCTCTGCTATAAGCAACCAGTGTGGCTGCCTATCAGGAGAGATCAAACAGGTCTGTAGCTATAGCAACCAGAGTTGCATGCAGCCTATCAGCGAGAGATCAACAGGTCTTAGCTTATAGCAACCATTGCTGGCCTGCCTTTCAGGAGAGACAAACAGTTCTTTAGCTATAGAAACCAGTGCTGGCTGTCCTGATTCAGGAGAGATCAAACACGGTTCTGTAGTAATAGTGACCTGAGGAGCTGATGCAGCCCATACAAGGAGGAGATATCTAGGAAATAGGTAGGACACTGTTATTGGACACATATTGCAAAAGGACTTGTTTTTTTGCAAGATCTTTTTTGACACTAAGAAGCTATCCTCTGTCAGTGAGACAATCCCTCTTTAACATATAAAGCAGCAATCCTTGTAGAGACAAACCCCTTTAAGGCTGTGTTCACCATGGGTAATTGCTCTGGGCATACAGTACGGTCGCCAATTTACGCGGGTGTTTGGGACGTCGAGGCCTGAGCGGAGCGCGTACTCCCGCGGCGAAGCCCGCCGTCCCCTTAGGGACGGTCATTTACTAGCGCAAGTATTTGCACAATAATTGACACGTCACTTATCTCCTGCGCGTACAATACGATTCATATTGTACGAGCGGGGGAGGGAGAGGAGGCGTAGTCCATAGTTCTCTATGAGAACTATGGATTACCGTAATTTCGGCGCGCATCTCGCCCGTATTAGAGCGCAAATACAATGCGAAATGCGCTCCAAAATTTGCCTGTGTGAACATGGCCTTACGTGGGAGGTTCCGTTTGGAACCTTTGTCACAGATTCCGCAAAACATTACAGAAAACATACAAAAGCGTGCTGGATGGACGCCATGATGAAAACCTGACGGACCCAACTGTAGTCAATAGGGTCCATCGGGTGCCGGTCGTGACAGTCGTTAAACGGGTGCGGTCACACCTCTGCCTAAAGTTCAGTTACGGGAAAGGTTCTCTTCCAGATGGTGGAGGCCTTAGGGCATCAGTTCCACATCGTCCTCTTATGGCCTGGTAATAGCTTCGTGGAACACAATTTTTATTCTTCCGGTTTTGTTACATTCCACATTATATTGCAGGTTTGTGCTGGAAACAAATTACAGATTATCAGATTTTGTGGATTAGTGGATGTTGAAGAAAAGGAATTTCTCTTTGGTATAAGCAATGGTTGTACTATTCATAATTACTAGTTGCAGTAAAAGTATTATAGGATTTATTATCAGTAATAGTTGTAGAAGTAACAATACTCTTAGTAGTAGCAGTTGTAGTATTAAAATTCTTAGCAGTAGTTGTATGGGTAGTAGACGTAGTAGTAACATTAATCTTAGTAGTAGTAGTATAGGTAGTAGTTGTGGTGGTAACATTCTTAGTAGTAATTGTATGGGTAGTAGTTGTAGTAATAACATTATTGTTAGTAGTAGTTGTATAGGTAGCAGTTATAGTAACATTTATAGCAGTAGTTGTATGGGTAGTAGTTGTAGTAGGAACATTATTATTAGTAGTAGTTGTATGGTTAGTAGTTGTAGTAGCAACATAATTCTTAGTAGTAGTTGTATAGGTAGTAATTGAGGTAGTAGCATTCTTCTTAGTAGTGGTTTCACTTTAAATTTTTCAGGCTTCTATTGGCTCCCAGAAAAAAAGCCAGGTCTGTAGCTATAGAAAACCGGGGGTTTGGCCCACCCTAAATAAGGGATAAAATTAGGTCTTTTGCTATAGCAACCAGTCTGGCAGCCGACCAGGAGGATAAAAAAACAGGTCTGTAGCTATAGGGGGCCAGCACGGGCACCCTTTATCAGGGAGTTTTTCAAACAGGTCTGTAGCTTTTAGAAACCCGTGTGGCAGCTATCTTTGACGACTGAACGGGGCTGGGGCTATAGCAACCAGTGTGGCAGCCTATCAGGAGAAAATTTAAAAACAGGTCTGTAGCTAAAAAAAAAACCAGTGCGGGGAAAAAGCCATATGGGAAAAGATCAAACGGTCTTTTGCTATAGAAAACCAGTGCTGGCAGCAATCAGGAGAGATTAAAACAGGTCGGAAAGCTATATTTGACCTGAGGAGTGATGCAACCCCATAAAAGGGGGGATATTAGGAATAGGTGGGGGGACACTGTTAATGGACACTATTGCAAAAGTAAACTTGTTTTTGCATAGATTTTTAACTTTAAAAACCCCAGAAAATTCCTTTTTGTGAGGCCCCCCCTTTAAAACCTTGTTTTTGGCAGGGGCCCGTCCCCTTTCTTTGCCCAAGGCCCAAAAAGTTTTAAAGGGGCGGGCCTGGGGTTGGGGGTTTAAAATTTTCATTTAGTTGGGGAATTTAACAGGGTTAGAGAAAAAACTTGGGGTTTTTGTGAAATTCCAACTTTTTTTCACATGTTCAGTAAAAATTTAAAAAGGGAGACACTAAAACCATAACCAAATTGCAACTGCAACCTCTGCACCCTCTATAGTTACACCCCATGGCATTTGGGAAAAAAAATTTTTGGGGTTTTTAACCCTTTGGCCCCTTTGGTTGGAAAAAAAAAATTGGGGGGGGGGCTGTTTTTTTTTTGGGGGGGGGTTTTTTTTTCCCCCCGCCGGGGGGGGGGGGGGGGGGGGGGGGGGGAATTTTGGGGGGGGGGGAAAGGCCCCCCCCGGGGGGGGGGGGGCCCCCCAAACCCCCCCGGGGGGGGCCCCCCCGGGGGGGGCCGGGGGGGGGTTTTTTTTTGGGGGGGGGGGGAAAAAATTTTTGGGGGGGGGCCCCCCCCCCCTTTTCCAATTGGGGGGGGCCCGGGAAAACGGCCCCCTTTTTTTGGGGGGAAAAGGGGGCCCCCCGGGGGGGGGTTTTTTCAAAGGGGGGGGGGGGGGGGGGGGGGGGGCCGGGGGTTTGGGGAAAAAAAAAAAAGGGGCCCGGGGGGAAAAAAAAGGGGAAAAAATTTTTTTTTAAAAAAAAAGGGGGGCCCCCCCCCCCTTGGGTTTTGGGGGGGGGGGAAAATTTGGGGCCTTGGGGGGCCCCCCCCAAAAAATTGGGGAAAAAAGGGGGGGGGGGGTTTTCCCCTTTTGGGAAAAAATGGGGGGGCCCCTTTTTTTTTTTTGGCCCCCCTTTTTTTCCCCGGGGGGGGAAAAAAAGGGGGGGGGTTGGGGGGGGGGGGCCGGGGCCCTTTTGGGGGGGGGGGGCCCCCCCAAAAAAAAAAAAATTTTTTTAAAATTTTTTTAAATTTTTTTTTTTTTTTTTTTTTAAAAAAAAAAAACCCCCCGGGGGAAAAAAGGTTTGGGAAAAAATTTTTTGGTTTTTTTGGGGGGTTTAAAAAAAATTTTTTTTTTTTTTTTTTTTTTTTTTTTTTGGGGGGGGTTTTTTTTTTTAAAAAAAACCCGGGGGGGGGGGGGGGGTTTTTTTTTTTTTTTCCCGGGGGGGGCCTTTTTTTTTTTTTGGGGGGGGGGGGGAAAGGGGGCCCCCCCCGGGGGGGGGGGAAAGGGGGGGGGGGGCCCCCCCCCCGGGCTGGGGGGACCCCCCGGGGGGGGGTTCCCGGGTTTTTTTCCCCCCCCCCCTTTTTTTTTTGGGGGGGGGAAAAAAAAAAAAAAATTTTTTTTGGGGTTTTTGGGGGGGTTTTTTACGGGGGGGGGGGGTTTTTAAAAGGGGGTTTTTGGGGGGGGGGGGAAGGGGGGGGGTAAAAATTTGGGGGGTTGGGGGCCCCGGGGGGGGGGGGGGGGGGGGGTTTTTTGGGGGGGGGGGGGGCCCCGGCGGGGGAAAGATAGGGGGGCCCGGGGGGGGGTTTTTTTTGGGGGGGGTTTTTTAAAAAAAGAATTTTAAAAAAAAAAAAAGGGAAAAGCCCTGGGGATTCCAAGGGGAAAAATTTTTTGGGGGGGTTTTTTTTTTAAAAAATCCCAAAAAAAAAAACCGGGGGGTTTTTTTTTTGGGTTTTTTTTGGGGGGGGTTGGGGGAAAAAAGGGGTTGGGGAAACCTTTTTGGGGGGGGCCCCTTTTTTAAAAAAAAAAAATTTTTTTGGGGTTTTTTTGGGGGGGGGGGGTTTTTTTTTGGGGGGGGGGGAAAAAGGGGGTTTGGGGGGAAAGGGGGGCCGGGGAAAAAAAAAAAATTTTTTGGGGTTTTTTCAGTTAAACAGGCTGATGGGTCCCCCCTGATCATGGCTTTTTTATACAGACAGCACTGGGGCTACTCTAGGCCCCCAGGGCTGACTGTGCAGCCGGTTCCCCGGGGCCCTCGTCGGGTCACCGGGCGTTTTGATTACGCGACAGAGCAGGGAAACCCTTTGATTGTGCTCAAAGGGTTTAACTCAAAGGGTTAAAGCACCGGGAAACGGAGGTTTCCCCCACTCCCCAATGCTTGCAGGAGCTGTGCTGGGATCAGGGCTGTGTATGCAGCGATGCCAAAAGACGTCGCTGCAGACGAACGACCTGCACCGGCCGACGTCAAAAATTTGGCAGCGGTCGTTAAGGAGTTAACGTTTTGTGTGTTTTTAGGATGTGCAAACAGTTAAAAATCGTGGTGGAGAAGGGAGCTAAAGGCTTCCTGCCCTACTAAATAGTTTTGTAGGCTGCCAGTGTCCAGACATAAGTGGTGTGATAATATGGGTGTGTTTGGGGGTGGCTGGAGACATGACCTAGTGTGATGTCATGTATTTCGGCAGCACCATTGCAGTGCTATGCCGGGGGGCCATAATGCTGTTAAGACGGCTCTGTTTAAACTACACGTCTAAATCACAAATCCGCCTCCAAAAACCGTGCTCACTGGCCCAGCTTTTGGATGTGAATTCTACGCTGATTCAGAGCTAAAAAACAGCTGTGTGAATATATCCTTATACAGCTGTCATGGGAGCAAACATGAGGCTTCATTAACAAGGCAATGATTGAGTGCATGCTGCTGTTCCTAGTGAGGGGGCAATGCACAGCCCTGTGACCCCCTCCTGCCACCACACAAGGAAATTACTGCACCTCCTTTGACTTTTGATTAATGGTTGCAGCTGAAAACCCATGAACACCCCGCTGTATGCTCAGTCCTAGCCCAAACCATGTGAAAAACCAGCTGTTGGGGAGGTAAGAAGAAATGCATCATATAGGTTACCCTCAGGTCACTACTGACCCCGTCATATAGTCTGGAATTTATACCCAGCACTGTTTCATATATACAGCACAGGGACTTATAGGGGGAAATCTAAGAATCCCAGATTCTGCTTGGATTTTGATATCTCTACACTATTACCTTTAAATAATTACATTTTCCCCTGTCAACAGGGCAGCAAAATGAGCAGATTATCAGATATCCTGGATTATAAAAGTGCCACAGAAGTACATTTAAAATTCAATTGTCTGGAAGGAGAATACACTGTTTCTGTTGCTAAGGCCTGGTTCACATTAAAGGGGTTGTCTCACTAAATTGATTCTTATTACCACAGTCCTGTTTTCTTGGTTTCACTTTGAATGCAGGGGCGTGTTTACTGGCTTCTACTAGGCTGAAGTAGAAGCCAGGTCTGTTGCTATAGCGACCAGTGCTGGAGCCTATCAGGAGAGATTGAAACAGGTCTGTAGCTTATAGCAACCAGTGCTGGCAGCCTATCAGGAGAGATCAAAACAGGTCTGTAGCTATAGCAACCAATGCTGGCAGCCTATCAGGAGAGATCAAAACAGGTCTGTAGCTATAGCAACCAGTGCTGGCATGCCTATCAGGAGAGATCAAACAGGTCTTAGCTATAAGCAAAACCAGTGCTGGCTGCCTATCAGGAGAGATCAAACAGGTCTTAGCTATAGCAACCAGTGCTGGCAGCCTATCAGGAAGAGATCAAACAGGTCTGTAGCTATAACAACCAGTGCTGGCGCCTATCAGGAGAGATCAAACAGGTCTGTAGCTATAGCGACCTGAGGAGCTGATGCAGCCCATACAAAGAGGAGGATATCTAGGAAATAGGTAGGACACTGTTAAAGGACCTATATTGCAAAAGTGACTTGTTTTTACAAGATCTTTAAAAGGGGTTGTCTCACTGAACATTGATTCTTTAACATTACCATCTGTCCCCTTGTTTTCCATGGTTTCTTTTGACATTGGGGGCGTGTTTACTGGCTTCTATGGTGTGTAAAGAGGGTTGTAGCTATAGAACCAGTGCTGGCATCTTTTAAGGAGAGATCACGGGGTCTGTGTTTTTGCAAACGGCGGCAGCCTATCAGGAGAGATCAACAGGTTGAAAGCATAGCAACCAGTGCTGGCAGCCTACAGGAGAGATTGAACGGTCTGTAGCTATAGAAACCCCTGAGGGGGAGCCCATAAAAGAGGGGATATCTCAGAACAGGTGGGAAGTTAATGGACACATATGCAAAGGGGGACTTGTTTTTGAAAGATCTTTAAATAAGAAGCAACCCTTGAGGAGAAAACCCCCTTTAAGGCTGTGTTCACACGGCGTAATTGCAGGGCATACAGTACGGTCGCAATTACGCCTGGTGTTTGGGAGTCGCACTGAGCGGCGCGTACTCCCGCGGCGCAGCCCGCCGTCCCCTTAGACTGTCATTACTCGCGGCAAGTATTTGCCACAAGTAATTGACATGTCACTTATCTCCCTGCGCGTACAATACGATCACATTGTACGGCGGGGAGAGTAGGCGTAGTCCATAGTTCTCTATGGGAACTATGGATTACCGTAATTTCGGCGCGCATCTCGCCCGTTTCAGAGGGCAAATACGATGTGAAATGTGCGCCAAAATTTGCCTGTGTGAACATGGCCTTACGTGGGAGGTTCCGTTTGGAACCTTTGTCACAGTTTCCCCCCGCAAAACATTACAGAAAACTACCAAAAGCGGCTGGATGGCGCCATGATGAAAATGACGGACCCCCATGTAGTAAATAGGGTCCTCGGGTGCGGTCGTTGGGACAGTGTTAAATGGGTGCGGTAACCCCCTGCTAAAGTTAGTTGCGGGAAAGGTTCTCTTAGATGGTGGGGCCTTAGGGCTCAGTTCCACATCGTCCTCTTATGGCCTGGAAATTTGTTTTTCGGGGAAACCCACAATTTTTTATTCTTCCGGTTTTGTTACTTCCCTTTTTATATTGCATTTGTGCTGAAACAAATTACAGATTTTCGTTTTTTGTGGTTGTGGTGTTGAGAAAAGGAAATTTCCTTTGGTATAAGCAAGGGTTTGTACTTTCATAATTAAGTTGAAAATTTTAAAAAAGTATTAAATAGGTTTTATTATCAGTAATAGTTGTAGAATAACAATTTTTATAAGCAGTTTGTAGTTTTAAAATTTTAGCAGTAGTTGTATGGTAGTAGACGTAGTAAAAATTTAAACTTTAGTAGTGATAGGTAGTTTGTGATGGAACTTTTTTAGTATAATTGAAATGGTGTATTGTAGTAATAACATTTTTTGTTAGTTTTTAGTTGTATGGGTGCAGTTATGAACTTTTATAGCAGTGTTGTATGGGTTGTTTAGTAGAAACCTTAGTAAGTGTAGTTGTAGGGGTTTTTTGTGGGAAATTATTTTTTAGTAGTATTGATGGTTAGTTTTGTATAGCAAAAAATTTTAGTGGGTTTGTATAGGTTAATTGGGGGTATGCTTTTCTTCTTAGTAGTGGTTGTATGGTGTGTTGTAGTAGTAACTTTTATTCTTAGCATAGTTGGGTAAAACATTATTTTACAGTGTTTATGGTAAGTAGTAGAAAATTTTAAAAGGTTGAAAGTAGTTATTATCATAGTAACGTAGTTGGATGTTAGGGTTGTAGTATTATTTATCATGGTAGCATTAGCAGTGGTAGTGGATGTAGTAGTAGTGGTAGTAGTATTTATCATGGTAGCAGTAGTAGTGGAAGTGGATATAGTAGTAGTGGTAGTAGTATTTATCATGGTAGCATGTATAGTATGGTTTAGAGAGTGGTATTTTTTTTATCAGGGTGCGTGTATGGTAGTGGTGTGTAGTAGTGGTAGTTGATTTACGGGTAGCATAGTGGGGGTAGTGGTTTGTAGTGAGGTATTTATTTATCAGGGTAGTAGGGTAGTGGATATTAGTAGGGTAGTAATTTTTTGGTAGCGTAGTAGTGGATATAGTGTATGGTAGTAGTATTTTTCAGGTAGCGTAGTAGGGTTGGGATATGTTTTAGGGTGTATTTTATCATGGGCATTTGGGAAAGTGGATATAGTGTAGTGGCAGTAGTTTTTTACATGGTAGCATGTAGGGGTATGGATATAGAGTATGGTTGTAGTTTTTATCTTGGTGCGTAGTATGGTAGGGGGATATGTAGTAGGGGTAGTTTATTTTCATGGTAGCAGTATATTGGAATAGTGTAGTGGTAGTAGTATTTATCATGGTACGTGGGGGGATTTAGTAGTAGTGGTAGTAGTATTTATCTTTAGCAGTGTAGTTAGGGATGAGTATATGGTAGTATTATTTATAATGGTAGCAGTAGTAGTAGTAGTAGATGTAGTAGTGGTTTGTAGTTTTTTATTTTCATGGTAGCAGTAGTAGTGGATATAGTAGTAGTGGTAGTAGTATTTATCATGGTAGCAGTAGTCGGGGGTAGTGGTATATAGTAGTGGTAGAGTTTTTTAAGGGTTTTGCAGTAGAAAGGTGTGGATATAGTAGTAGTGGTAGTAGTATTTATCATGGTAGCAGTAGTAGTGGATATAGTAGTAGTGGTAGTAGTATTTATCATGGTAGCAGTAGTAGTGGTAGTGGATATAGTAGTAGTGGTAGTAGTATTTATCATGGTAGTAGTGGTAGTGGATATAGTAGTAGTGGTAGTAGTATTTATCATGGTAGCAGTAGTAATGGTAGTGGATATAGTAGTAGTGGTAGTAGTATTTTTGGTACAGTAGTGGGTTTGGAAAAGTAGTATGGATAGTATTTATAGGGTACATAGCAGTAGTAGTGGATATAGTAGTAGTGGTAGTAGTATTTATCATGGTAGCAGTAGTAGTGGTAGTGGATATAGTAGTAGTGGTAGTAGTATTTATCATGGTAGCAGTAGTAGTGGTAGTGGATATAGTAGTAGTGGTAGTAGTATTTATCATGGTAGCAGTAGTAGTGGTAGTGGATATAGTAGTAGCTAGTGTATTTATCATTGGGGCGTTTCGGGGTAGTGGAATAGTATAGGGGTAGTGTATTATCATGGTGCAGTAGTAGTAGTGTAGAGTATTGGGTTTTTTGAGTAGTATTTTTCATGGTGCGTGTATGGAGTGGATATAGTTAGTGGTGTAGTATTTACATGGTGCAGTAGTAGTGGTAGTGGTATAGTTTATGGTTAGTATTTTATCATGGTAGCAGTAGTAGTGGTAGTAGTATTTATCATGGTAGCAGTAGTAGTGGTAGTGGATATAGTTCCTCCACAGACATGTCTGCCCCTCACCTCCTGTCTCTTCCCCCTCCTTGTAGATTGTAAGCCCTCGCGGGTAGGGCCCCTTTCCCTTGTCTGCCAATTGTCATTATCCCTTATATTTTACTGTTTAAATTTTTAAATGTAGTAACCCCCCGACTGTACAGGCCCTGGGAACATGGGCTTTAAAAAAAAATAATAAAAATAATATAATAATAAAAATAGTAGTATTTATATGGTAGCGTAGTGTTGTAGTGGATTAAAATAGAGTGGGAGTAGTATTATCATGGGAGCAGTAGTAGTGTTTTAGTATAGTGGTAGTTTTTTATTGGTAGCAGTAGTAAAGGGGATGGTTAGTAGAGTGGTAGATATTTTCATGGTGCAGTAGTATTTGGTAGTAGTATTATCTGGGAGTGTTGTAGTGGGAGTGGGTTAGTAGTGTGAAGTGTATTTTCATGGGTAGTGGTGTTGTATAGTAGTTGTGGTAGTAGTATTTATCATGGTAGCAGTAGTAGTGGTAGTGGATATAGTAGTAGTGGTAGTAGTATTTATCATGGTAGCAGTAGTAGTGGTAGTAGTATTTATCATGGTAAAAAGGGAGTTAGTGGATTTTGTGTATTTGTGTATTTTATCATGGTAGTTGAAGTGGATATGTAGTAGTGGTGTAGTATTTACTGGTCAGTAGTAAGTATGGATATAGTAGTTGGTGTATATTATCATGGTAGCAGTGTATGGTATGTAGTATGGGAGTAGTATTTACTGTAGCGTGAATGGGAGTATATGTAGTAGTGGTAGTGTTTTTTATTGGTAGCGTTAGGGATATATAGTAGTGGTAGTAGTATTTATCATTTAGCAGTAGTAGTGGTAGTGGATGTAGTAGTAGTGGTTGAGTATATTTATCTGGTACGATAGTGTAGTAATGTTTGTAGTAGTGGTTTTTGTATTTTATCATGGGAGCGTAGTAGTGATAGGGGGTTTTTAGTAGTAGTGGTAGTAGTGGTAATAATAGTGGAAACATGATTATTCTTAGTAGAAATGGTTGGGGAAAGTAAATTTTTTATAAATAGGTTCAGAGCGACGGTTAATATTTTATTTGTTTAAAGGTTTTTTGTTATTATGTTAGTAAAAAAATGGGTAAAAATCAGTATTACACCCTAATTTAATTATAAAAACCTTTAAAACCTCCGTTTATTTAAAAAGAAAAAATGTAATGGAACCCTTTTTATTCTTGCAGCTCTTTTTGGGAGGGTTTTCTTGCTGTGTTGAGTTGTGTTTTTGTGGCAGTCACTGCCCTGGGTTCTATTAGGTCGGGTTTCTGTTCCCTTTTATGACAATAATAACAGTTTACAGCTCTGCCAAAAATAAAACCCAACAGACCGATGATGGATTACAGGGGATTGCTTGAAAACAGATCTGTCAGTTCGGAATTAATGGTTCTGCTAAGAGTGGAAGCAACAAAGCTAATGTGAACACAGTCTTATATTTTACATGAAAAATAATTAATAAAATGGGGGCAATACTTCCGAAAGTTCACACCCTTCTGTATTTTGTAATGGAAGCCTGTCCCTGGCTAAAAGATAACAGTAAATGACCAATGGGTCTCCTAAAGCCAATCAGGACCACTTTTTACCCATCTATGAATAATGACTGGCTGAATATTGGCTATAGACTGGACGCTGCTCCCCTACTGTTATGCGTGAAAAACGAAAAAACCCTTTAAATGAAGGCTTTTCCCCCCCCCATTGAAGCTTTAAACATGGGGCAAAGGTAAATAAAATTTTTCCAAATGTATTGCTTTTTGTTTTTGCTTCCTTTCAGGTACAGAGGTTATCTATCCAGTTGTTTACATTTTTGGTTTCCTAGGTTAAAAAACACCTCAAAAATTCAGTAAATATTTTTCCCCGAAAATTTTTGAAAGTCCCTTTTTTTTTAAAGAGTGAAGTTCCTATATAATTACTAAATAATTAAATATTTCATATGTGAATATATACAGTTGAAACCAGAAGTTTCCATCTTTTATAAAAAGACACATTGCATGTTTTTCTCTTTTTCTGACATAAATCAGAATAAACCACAATTTTTGGGGCCCTATTTACAGCTCAAAGGTGGACTAGACTGAACCCCGAAACGGCACTCTGGCCCAATGTACCGGGGGAAAAATTAAAAGGTGCAGCTAATTATGGCAACGCTCACACACCCCCCCTGTAGGGGAACAATTGATCACAGGTGTCAAATGCGGGCCCCAAATTTGGGAAACTACAATCCCCCCAGCCCAGTTATAGATTATACAAAGCATGATGGGAGTTTTTATTTTTCCCCAAAAGCTGGGGGGCTGAGTTTGACACCCTGAATTAGATAAAAAAAAACGACATTAAATTAAACCCGTTCACCGACATGCAGTAAAGCCACAGTATAATGCATGGGGATTGCCAAATGCAAAAGTCAAATAAACAACCACTCACATTCCCTCATGGGGGGGGGGTGGTTTTCGGTACCCCCATTAAATAAAAAGGTGATACGAAGGGGGCCATAAAAAGATACATGTGGTGCACCCTGGGTTTCAGCCCCATTTTTGACACCCAAACTTTCGATTAGTACTTTTAGGTGTCCAAAAAAAACACAGACACCCACCCCCCCCGCATGTTTTTGGGAGATAAAAAAAAGAATACGCAAAAAAAGTTAATATGGGTATAGTTGGTCAGGGGGCCCCCGGGAACAAGCCGAAAAAAGGCTCAACGAGGGTGCCTTGTTTTGTGTTGGAAATAGAAAATGCTGGGCAGCCCCCCTAATCTAAATATGGGGGTTACTAAAAGCTTTAATCAGCGGTGCACCCCCCGTATCTATATTTATGGCACCCTTCTGTATCACCTTATCTACAGCATAGAAAAATTTGGCACCCCTATTAACTAAATCATTTTTTTGTTCTAAATATTTGGGTATTTGCAACAGCCCTTTTTAATTTGATATATTAATAAATAAAATTTCACATTTTGTGTTAGTACAAAAAACCTCATTTCAATCCCCGGGAAAAATTCTGTGTCCCTCAGTTATTAGATATATCAAATTTAAATGGCGTTGCAAAACCCAAATATTTAGAACTAAAAATGATTGATTAATGGGGTGCCCAAACTTTTTCATATACTGTATATCAATTGTTTACCCAAAACCCCCCCCTCATGCATAGGGGGTTGTGAGTGGTTGTTTTTTGGTATTTTTGCATTTGTGCAATCTCCCCGCATTATATGTGGCTTTTCTGCATGTGGTGTGAACAGTATTAGGTTTAAGTGCGTTTTTATCATTAATTGTTCCCTAGCAGTGGGTATGTGAGCTGTGCTCAGCAATTAGCTGCACCTTTAATTTTTCCAGGGACAAAAAGGCCAGAGCTGCCTGTACTGGTTCATCGTCCAGCCATTGAGCTGTGAATATGGCCCAAAAAATTGTGTTGTTTTTTGAGTAAGTAATGTCCCATTTTTGTATGTGTTTTTTTATGAAATAAGAATAAACCTTACACATTTTAGGTCAATTAGGAAACAAAATTATTTATATTTCTCAAATGCCGTGAACAAAGGAGAGAATAGATTTTTTAAGTGGCATTTTTATTACGATTAGCAAAGTCAAAAGTTTTCCATACAGGATTTCATATAGTATTGTAGCATTGGCCCGTTAAACTGTATACAACATGGGTCAAATGTTTTGGATCCTTCCACAAAGCTTCTCACAAGAGTTGGTGTAATTTTTTAGCAGTATGTCTCTCGGGTCATTGTCCAATGGGAAGATTCATTACTGCCCAAGCTTTAACTTCCTGGCGTGAATGTCTTAAAGATGTTGCATTAGTATTTTCCACAGAATCTTCTACCTCATGATGCCATCTATATTGGTTGAATGGAACCAGTCCCCCCTGCACAATAAACCCCACAACATGAAATTGCTGCCCCTACCGTGTGTTTCACAGTTTGGTATGGTGTCCTTAGCTTTAAGTCCAAAGGGCCCAAACAGTTCAATTTTTACTTTCGTCAGACCACAGACATTTGCTCCAAAAATGTATCTTTGTTCCTCGTGTGGCATTTGAAAACATTATTCTGGCTGGTTATATGTTTCCTTTTGGGAGTAAATGTGTTTTATTCCTGGCAAAGTGGCCTTTCATCCCATTGTTTGATACATTAATTGGTTTCATGTGGATAATGACACATTCTACCAGCTTCCCACCATGCATCTTTCTTCACAAGGTCTTTGTTGCTTTGTGTTCTTTGTGGTTGAAATGCACATTGTTTGGATACAAAATCACATTCATGCTTTGAGCCACAGAAACCCGATCTCCTTCCTGGAGCGGTAATGATTGCTGGACGCGCTCCATACTTGTTTTTACTTTGCGTTTAATTGTTTCACAGATGAACAGGCACCTCAATGTATCAGGAAATTGCACCCAAGGATGTATCCAGACTTGTGCAAGTCCACAATTGCTCTCCGTGAATATCTTAGCTGATTTCTTTAGACTTTCCTATGTATTGTTACTACAACAGAAGCCAGTGTGTTTCTGGTGAGCACTTAAAAAATACAACCACATCTGTGTCTCTAATAAATCAGAATGTTGCCAATAAACTATAGAAGCTTCCAAATACCTACATCATTATAAGTGCGAGTCCCACGAGTGTTATAAAGGCAGAGTGAAATCCTAGTGTATGGAAACTCTTGACTTGTGCAGAAAGTAAAAGAATGGTCTTCAATTCACTCTAATATTATTCTGGAATATGAGAAAAAATAAAACAAAGTTGATAATCCTAGTGGACCTAACATAATAATGAAATAATATATATATAATATAAATATCTAAATATATATTATAGTATATATATATATAATATAGTATGTTATCTTTTTTTCTCCCCCTGGCAATAATATATAATATTTTTAGTAATAATACTCAATTTTCTTGCAATAGCTTTTATACATATTGTCTATATACATACACATATGTACACATATATATACCAGCATATATACCACATATATACACCACACACACAAAATTGGTATAATAACAGAGGTGGTCAGTAACCTAAAAAATCATCTGTATATTAACAGGTTAGATAACCTGCTTTATCTTTGAAATGAAGAGAACCTAAATGTAATTTTAGTAATAAGATCATGTCATCTCTACCCCTACTTTTCTTTAATTATTAATGGGAGATGCAAAAACTTATTTCTAAGGGGTTTGACACATGTGTAATGGTTTATTTTTTTTTTTATATTTGTTTATCATGCTGCAGTCCATTTTTTCATACTAATAACCATTTTTAATAAATAAGTTATACTCACCACTCCATTAAACCCACAGCAATGCGTCCCAACTCACTGACAGACTACTGTTTTCTATAAATACACTACCATTCAAAAGTTTGGAGTCACTTAGATATTTCCTTATTTTTGAAAGAAAAGCACAGTACCACTCTATACTTTTTTAATGTGGTAAATGACTATTCTAGCTGCAAACGTCTGGTTGTTAGGGTGCTTTCACACAGTGTGTTTTTGATGCGTTTTTTTGTGTCAGGAAGCACATCCATTAATGCAGTACATTGCTACACAGCAAAAACTACGCGGTAAAAATCGCTTGTACAGATCGCAATATTTACTACGATTTTTTGCCTGCGATTTTTGTGCAGCAATGTACAGCATTAATGAATGTGGCCTTCCAGCACAAAAAAAGCATCCAAAAATTGACTGTGGTAAAGCAAACCATGTACAAGTAATGTAAGCACAGCTGAAAACATTTTTGCTGATTAGAGAAGCTATAAACTTGACCTTCCTTGAGCTAGATTGGAGAATCTGTAGCATTACATGTTGTTGGTTCAATTAAACTGGCAGAAAAAGAGACTTTCATGTGATAACTCGACAGTCTATTCTTGTGCTGGAGGAGAATGGAAGACTAATCCAATGTTAGAAATTGCCAAGAACTGAAGATTTCCCTACAAATGATTTACTACTCCCTTCAGAGGAGAGAGCACAAACATGCTCGAACCAGAAGTAGAAAGAGAATGGGAGGCCCTCTGCACAACTGAGCAACAAGAACAAGTACATTAGAGACCTCTAGTTTTGAGAGGCTGAACGCCTAACAGGTCCTCAACAGGCAGCTTCAATTAAATAATACCGCCGCACAACACCAATGTGCAACGGTCTACAGTGAAGTTGACTCCGTGATCTTGGCCTGTCGGGCAGAGGGGAAAGAAAAGAGCCAAATCATGAGACTATTGGCTAATAAAAGGAAAGGATTAATATGGACTAAAGAACCCAGACATTGTACAAGGAAATATTGGAAAAAATGTTATGGAACGAATCAAAGTTTGAGTTGTTTGGATCACACAGAAGAACATTTGTGATGACGCAGAACAACTGAAAATATGCTGGAAGAGGTCCTGACGCCATCTTTCAAGCGATGGGTGGAGTCATGAGTGGTCTGGGGCTGCATAGGTGCTGGTGGAGGTCATGTGAGTCTCTGGGGCTGCTTTGATGCTGGTTGAGGTCATGTTATGCTCTGGGGGCTGCTTTGGTGCTGGTGGAGGTGAAGTTGAGGTCTGGGGGTTTGCTTTGGTGCATGGTGTGGTGATGTGAGTGACTGTGGGTGCTTTGGTGCTGGTGGATGGTGATTTGAGGCTGGGGCAGCTATGGTCTGGTTGAGGGGAATGTGTATGGTCTGTGGGTAGTGCTTTGGTGCTGGTGAGGTCATGTGATGCTCTGGGGCTGCTTTGGTGCTGTTGAGGTCATTGTATGGTCTGGGGCTGCTTTTTGGGTGCTGGTGGAGAGGTCGGTGAAGGTCTTGTGATTTGCTTTTGGTGATGGTGGAGGGAATGTGATGGTCTGGGGTTGCTTTGGTGCGGTGGAGGGAATGTGATGGTCTGGGGTTGGTGCTTGTGGAGGTCATGTGATGGTGTGGGGGTGGCTTTTGGTGCTGGTGTAGTTCAAGTGATGGTCTGTGGTGGCTTGTTGTGGGGGAGTCAAAGTTATGGTCTGGGTTGCTTGGGTCTGGTGGAAGGTCATTGATGTTCTGGTTGTGGGTTGCTTGTGGTGCTGGGGGAGTCAGGTGATGATACTGGGGCTGCTTTGGTGCTGTGGGGAGGTCATGTGAAGTCTGGTTTGCTTTGGTGCTGTAAAGTGGGAAGATTTGTACAAGGTAAAAGGGATTTTTGAATAAGTAAGGCTATCACCTGGGCATTTGGCAACGCCATGTTGCCATACCCTGATGGGGGCTCTTGAGTGAGCCAATTTTTATCCTGCAACATACAGGACAATGACGCCAAAGCCACCCCTAATTATACCAAAACTATTTAGGGAAGAAAGCAGGCAGCTGGTATTCGTATCTGTAATGTAAGCAGTCACCAGATCGCCAACCCCCATAGAGCCTGTTGTGGTGAGCAGCTTGACCGTATGGTTCGCTAAAAACGCCCATCCCAAGCCAATCCAACTTGTGGGAGGGGCTTCTTCTTAAGCAGGGGTGGAAATGTCTCCAGATTACCTCAGCAAATTACCAGCTAGAAGCCAAAGTCTGCAATGCTGGACGAAACCCTCTATGAGGTGCACACCAATTGCCTCATATACAAGGAAATATTCCTCCTGACTCCAAATCTGGCATCAGAATAAAACCCTGGGTCACGTACTATCTCCAGAATCTAGTAATCTGAACCTGAAATATTACGTTTCTGTAGAAAGGCATCTAAGCCCCTCTTGAACTTGATCAATAACTCCACCATCACAACCTCTTGTGGCAGCGAGCTCCATAATTGTGTTAGTATATATTGGTGCGCCGCACACCCAGTGCTGGGACAATGTATTGTGGTGCCCTAGCAAAATAAGGCCCAAGAGTCCCCCCAAATGGAAAATACAGCCCACTCCATGCCTCCTTGTGCGCTGCGACTTTGTCCTTCTGGTGATTAAGTGGGCGCCCTATTCAGTCACCTACCTTCGCCCACCCATCATCCCGGCCCTGCGCACACCTTCTTGAGGTTCAGGTGCTTAGTGGAATGGCCAAAAGGCCTATACATTGGGATGCATTTTATAGATAATTCCACGGCACTCTCCTGCTCCAACTCTTCACTCCCACCTTCCCAGACCCTGATGAAGGGCTACCAGGCCGAAACGTTGTTCGGTGGGATTATCTTCTTTTTAGCTGTACAACTGTATAAATGGAGAGCTGACAATCATTTGTTCTATATACCTATGATTTAATCAAATTCATTTCTACTAAATATCTAAAGGAGTTTCATGGATTAGCTATACACAGCGAGTTCCATAGTGTTACCGCTCTTACAGTAAAGAATCCTCATCCTTAGTGATGGTGAAATCTTCTCTTCTGTACACATATAGGATGTCCCCATGTCATGGTTACAGGTCTAGGAGTAAAGAGATCACAGAGAATTTAAAGGGGTGCTCCAAAACTTTAGCACAGCGAGCTCCATAGAGTTACTGCTCTTACAGTGAGCCATATACCCCCCCAAAAAAATTAACTTATTAAAGTCTTATAATAATAATAATATTTACATGATTTAATTTAGATTTGTATCGATGTTGCACCACAAAATAATATCAATATAACAAATCAGAGGCTACTGAAACAAGTGATTTTTCTACTGGGTTTTTTTTTCTCTTTGGTCCCTCATGAAAAGCTCTATTGACTACACAGTGAAGAAAAGTAATGTATTCCTATGGCCCAAGCAGATGGTATATGTAAATGAATGTAAGGAGAAGAACAAATAATTGTGTAATACCCACAATTGAGACAAGTCAATACGACACTGTGTGCAGCTCCAGGCCCGAGGCGCAGAGACGTGCAAGACCTTATTTCAGGCACATGACAGATTTGGCCTGAGCCACTTATGATAAATAGCGAGAAATAGCAGTGAGTGCTGGATTGTGTTACAATGACCGGAGCGCTCCTGTGATTGAGTAACGAGACATTACTGAGGATCAAAGTCAGGGAGCCATCCTGGGTATTAGAATGTGAGGGTATCAATTCCCAATCTATCATATTGGTGAGTGTGAACGATGATCCTCACATTGCACTTTCATCTTATATACAGTCATATGAAAAAGTTTGGGCACCCCTATTAATCTTTAAAACATTTTTAGTTCTAAATATTTGGGTATTTGCAACAGCCATTTCAATTTGATATATTCTAATAACTAATATTTGCACATTTTGTGTTAGTACAATAAACCTCATTTCAATCCGGAAATATTACTGTGTCCATCAGTTATTAGATATATCAAATTGAAATGGCTGTTGCAAACACCCAAATATTTAGAACTAAAAATGATTTAGATTAATAGGGGTGCCCAAACTTTTTCATATGACTGTACATGGTGGGAGACATGTCTCTTCCACCCGGGCAACACTTGATTTTGGCAAACTTCTTCTGCTTCCCACCCCCATGACTTGGTTAAGGTATATTCAGAATGATTATCACTAATTAGTCCTAAAACTTAACCTTCACTTTATTTATATAAAATCCAAATATCCAATGATATGATACAGTACATAAAAGACATACAAATATCCTAAATTTCAACAAACGCATTCCTTTAGAGACGTAATAACCTTTATTTTTTTATATGGGTATCGGGTATTTTTGTCATTCAGTCCATTAATACAGGTTATTATTTGTTTATACAGTATATAGACTATGTACTTCACGCCATATATCCAATCCCTTGCCCGCTCCTGTCACCTGCACCTCAAAAAACATTCTCCAGAATTCCGTCCATTTTCTCACTGTGGAAACAACTCAAACTCTCATTGCTGCTCTTACTCATTCTCGTCTTGACTACTGTAACTCCCTGCTTATCGGTGTCCCTCTCTGTAACCTCTCCCCTCTCCAGTCTGTCCTGAATGCAGCAGCCAGGCTCGTTTTTCTTTCCAGCCACTATACTGATGCCTCTACCCTGTGTCAGTCACTGCACTGGTTGCTCATGCAGTACAGAATACAGCATAAACTAATCACTCTCACCCATAAAGCTCTCCACAGTGCTGCACCGCTCCAACATCTCCTCCCTGATCTCTGTCTACCACCTGACCCGCTCTCTCCGCTCTGCTGATGATCTTAGACTACATGTCATCCGAAACTCCCATGCTCGTCTCCAGGATTTCACTCGTGCTGCACCAGTTCTCTGAAACATGCTACCGCAGGCGATCAGGCATGCTCACAACCATCATAATTTTAAATACACACTTAGAATACATGTTCTTAGGCAGGCCTACCAAGATCCCTAATTGCTAACCACCCCCACCCCCCAGTCACACATATTTCTGTCACCCTATGCATTTGTGCACTCACATACACTTATCTGTGTATTCTGTAGATGTACTATATGGTGGCAGGACCATCCATCTTTAGGTATACTAACCTGTATTTATGTAACATTGCTGGACCATCATGTAAACCAGGCACTTTTCACCGTTCGTCTCACCCATACACCTTAATAGATTGTAAGCTCTTGCGAGCAGGGCCCTCGCACCTTGTGTCTGATCTGTTAATAGCTTTCTACTATGTAATATTTGGCTTTGTCTGTCCTTATATCCTCTTCATTGTAAAGTGCTGCATGTTGGCGCTATAAAAATAAAGATTATTTTTATTATTACTACTCACGTAACCTCTTATTCTGACAACAGATGTTCCTGATGGTACTTCTATACATGGAGTGGTGAAGAGGAATAAATGATAGTCCCTTTGGATATATTCAATTTTCAGCATAAATGTTGTCCTGTCATTCCCTATTCTATCCTGCCTAACGGCGGAGGACCTGCCCCGGAGAGGGCACCCCTACCTTTGGAGACTACTAACCCTATGTCCCGAAAGTATAAAAACAATAAATAAAAGGTGCTATATATGAGATATTGCTGGTACTTTTTTTTATTGTTTTTGGGGGGATATTGATAGCATCTTTTTTATTGCTCCATACTCTCTTACCATCATTGTGTTGTAAGTTTACATCAAATGTCAGTAAGAAGTTAAATGGAAAGTGGCATCAAAAATGACTTATTGTTTAACTCATGTTTTTATGTTAAACACATTTTTTTAAGACTTTTTGGTAATTTTTTTTTTTAATTTTCAACATCACTTTCAATATTTTTAAAGAGAACCTGTCACATAGGTTATGCCCCTCTTGCTGAGGACAGCACAAGCCAGTGTCAGACCTGCTGTTCCCAGCGCTGTGTCCCTTATTCTGTACGGTGCTGGAGTTTTAGAGTATTTAATGCTGAAACCTGGCAGTTTTCACTCCAGCTTATTCATGAGCAGGTGTTAGCCCTGTCCACTCACGGCTATCCCCGCCCACCAGGCAGTTATTCACATATTTCTACCTATTCAAAGTAATAGGTTTATCAGTTGATTTGGGCGGGGCTAGCCTCAGGTGGGCAGGTCATGAATTAAACGGACTCTTTTCATGACTCTTTTCTGGACGAAAACTGAAAATTTGAGCATTAAATACTCTAAAACTCCTGCATCTTACAGAATAAGGGACACAGCGCTGGAAACAGCAGGTCTGACACTGGCTTGTGCTGTCCTCAGCACGAGGGGCATAAACTATGTGACAGGTTCTCTTAAAGTTCTGCAGTTCTCACTTTGGCCACTAGGTCTAATAACAATGTGACACTTCCTGTTCTGAAGAGAGAGCTTTCCAGCAGTCTCCTCATTATCAGCACAGGCAGATTACACTGAAAGGAGACACCAATGTGTATAGATAACACAGGATCCACCGGTCACAGCAGGAGATGTCACAGTTCACCCTCTCCCCTTCCCTGCACACTGACTTCTTCCCAGGTCACAGAGCCTAAAAAACTCTCCCATAGAAGTCATTGGGTCTGCTCCTGTTCACAGGCTCCTATGTTTAATAGCTGCTGTAAAGCATCTCTCTAAATGCAGCTAAAATCAGTGCAAGCAGGAATGCTGTCCCCATAAACAGATATAAATAACCGAATTGAGAAATTTACAATCAGAATATAAAAATGGCTAAGAAGAAAAGAATAAGTAAAAAAAAAATGGTGACAGATTCCCTTTAAGAAAGAACATATCCCAGCCTGGTAGACCTTGATTTAAATAGACTGGAAAGCAGCATTTTCTCTACAGCTTCCAATGGTATTTGGACACAGCTTTCCCAGACTACTGACAGGCAGATTTGGATTGTTATGAAAGGATACAGCCTTCTCCCTTGTACTGAGTATAGCTAATGCTGTACAAGACTATGATGACTTTGGGACAATCCTTATTGGAGCTTTACTGGGTGACATACTGTTTGTTATCCAGTCTTACTAAAATCAGAAAGCTGCTCGTCCCTGTTTGGTTTGACCACATTTCTATAAAAAATTCAGATTCAGGACGTCTGGAACCCAAATTTTTCCATTCTGACACTAACCCTAAATTGATTGTTACCATAACCCTAAGTCTATGTCTACCCTGCAGTGGACAAAAGACGACCTGAAAACCAAATCCTATAAACGTTCATAAAACTGAGTTTTTGGCCACTGCCTGTCAAAAGCAGCTGAAAAAACAGCCGTAAATCAAGCCATTGGCTGTAACTCCACCTTACAAAAGGGGATGTAAAGCACAATATTGCATCTATATGTAATCTTGTAGTCGACTTTCGGATTTTGGCGCTAATAAAGTTATCTTGCTCTTGGTGCAAAAAATATTTTTTGGGTGGATTTTGAGGCTAAAATACTTTTTTTAACGATTTTGGCACTAATAAAGTTATCTCCCTTTTTTCGCCAAAAGCATGTTTCTTTTATGGATCGTGTGCTAAAAATTAGTTTTTTTTACGGATTTTGACACTAAAATACTTCTTTTTATGGATTTTGGCGCTAATGAAGATATCTCGCTTTTGTAGATAAAAATGTTTTTTAGGAATTTTGGCGCTAATAAAGTTATCTCTCTCTCGGCGCTAAAATTGTTTATTACATATTTTGGCGCTATAATACTTTTTTTTACGTATTTTTAGCGACAAAAGCGAGATAACTTTAATAGTGCCAAAATCTGTAAAAAAAAAGACTTACAGTATTTTAGCGCCAGAATCCATAAAAACTTATTTTTAGCGACAAAAGCGAGATAACTTTAACCCCTTAACGCCTTAGAGTATCCAAACGTCCGGTTTTTGGGGGGTTCACGCCCGGGACTAGGATACGCCTAGAATCGGCAAACTCTAAAGCAGAGTTCGCGCGACGGCGCGGGGTGTCACTGTATATTACAGCTGACACCCCGCAGCGTGGGCCCCCCGACCCGCAATCCCCCCGGGGGGGAGGGGGGAGGGGGTGGTTTAAGCCCCTTAATTATTGCGCCCACGCGGGAGGGAACGGGGCAGGCTGCTTGGGATAATCCGTGCACTCCTGCCCCTGACAGACCGCACGGAGGGCATAAAATCCTTCCCGGGTGACTATGACCACACCCCCGCCGTCCCCCGGGGGCATGACCCGGCTTGTGACTGAAGGTCATAGGAACCTCTAGCAAAAGCTATGCACTGTTTTCCTATTGAATGAGAGTCTAAGATCCTCATTCAAACCCCCTAGGGGGAAAAGAAAAAAAAAAAAATGTGAAAAAGTTAAAAAAATTTAAAAAAGTGAAAAACATGTAAAAAAAACAAACACGAAAAATAAAAAAAAAATACAACAACCGCCCTTTTTTCCCCCTTTACAAACGCCAATCGCCCCAAAAAAGATAAAAAATAAAAAAAGTACCCATATTGGTATCGCCGCGGCGAAACGACCTGCCCTAAAAAATCAATCTTTAATTTACCCTACCATGAACGCCGTAAAAAAAAAAAACAAAAAAAACAACACAAAAATAAGATTTTTTTTCATCCCGCAGCCCAAAAAAAAAAATAAAAAGTGATCAAAAACTCCTAAAACGCCAACGTTGTCCCAATTAAAACGTCAGTTCATCCCGCAAAAAAAAAAGTTTTACACAGCTCTGTACACCAAAATAAAAAAGTTATGGCTCCGAAGAAAATTTTTTTAAACACACTAAAAACATTTTTTTTTTTTTAAAAGTTTTCAACAAAAAAAACTATATAAATTGGGTATCGCCATAATGTAGCGCTCAAAGAGAAAAAGCAAACTTATTACGGATACTGCACAGTGACGCTTTTAAAAAATAAAAATAAAAAACACCTGGGATTGCAGATTTTTTTCACTCGCCTTCCCAAAAAAAGGATTTAAAATGATCAAAAAGTTTGCCCCCAAAAGGGATCCCAAATAAAAACGTCAACTTTTTTCCCCAAAAAACAAGCCTATACCACCCGTACACAAAAAATAAAAAAGTTATGGCCTCAGACTAGGTGATGCAAAAATGTGTTTTCCCTTTGAATAAAATTTTTTTTATTGTATAAAAGCAAAAAAAAAAAAAAAATATAAAAATTTGGGGTATCGGTGTAACGTATTGCCCCTTCTGAGTAAAGCGCATGTCAAACTAACGCAGAGTACCGCTAAAAAAAAATAAAAACACTACCGGGATTGCTGGATTTTTTTTCAAAACGCCCCCCAAAAACCTTAAAAAAAAATGAACAAAGTTTTTGTATGCACCCCATAATGGTCCCAATAAAAGCATAAAATTCCCCCCCCGCAAACACAAGGCCCTACACAGCTCGCAACAGAAAAAAATAAAAAAGTTATAACTGTCAAATAGGCAACATAAAAACGCAATTTTTTTAGACCTTTTTCTATTGTGTAAAAATAATAAAAATAAAAAACTATTAAAATTTATCCCTTGAAAATGTAAAACCCCCCATAGTAAGTTGTACATCATTTCACTGCACGGCGAATCTGTAAAATTAAACCCCCAAAAAACAATACCAACTGCTTTTTTTCCCCCCCCATTTTCGGGCCCAACAAAAAAAACGATGGAACACCTTGCATCCAAAATGCACATACACCCCTAGAGAGACCCCTGAGGGGTTTGAATCTAAAATGGGGCACTTCTGGAATTTTGCCTTTTCCTTCTTTTGGGGGTTTTTGCAAAGCGACAGGGCCCCCACCAATATCTGTTTTCAAACCCAAATAGCTGCTCCCCCCCTTATACGCCCTCCATGCCCCAAACAGCAGTTTACCCCACGTAGGGTTTTGCCGAATTTGGGAAAAATTGTTTAAAAAAAGTTTTTTGGGTTCTTTTTCCGGATTCCTTGTATATATAAAACATTTTAAAAGCAAAAATTTGCAGATTTTTGGAAACATTTTTTTTAATTTTCACAGCCTAATGCTAAAAAAAAATTTGTGAATACCTGTGGGGTCTATATACTCATACACACCCTTTATAAATTTAAACCTTTAAAGGGGTGTAGTTTTTAATAGTGGTCTATTTAGGGGGTTTATTAAATTTTAGCACCTTAGGGCCCTCTTCAAACCTGAAAAAGGGCGCCAAAAAAAATTGCATTGAAATGAGACCCAATCCCGTAGGGGCCCTCCTATTCGGGGGTTTTGGGGGGAGGCAAATAATGCCTAGGGCCGCATATGGGGGTATCTTAAAAACGGCAGACCTGGGGGAATTTATATTAAGTTGCATTTACCCGTCACATTTTTCCTTTTTCATGAATAATGGATAAATATTAAAATCTGCAAAAAAAGTGAAATTTTGAAAATTTTTTACCTCCACTTTGCTTAATTTCTGTGAAATACCGAAGGGTTAAAAAACTTTCCTAAACCTGTTGTAAATACTTTAAGATCTAGTTTCTTAAAGGGATCATTTATGGGGATATCTAACATCAGGCCCCACAAAGCCACGCAGAACTGGAATGGTCCCAAAAAAATGTATATTGCAAATTTTCTTAAAAGTGGAAATTTCTACTAAAAATTTTTAAGCCCCTCTAAGTCATAAAAAAAAAGGGGCATTTTAAAAAATGAGCCAACCTATAGTGGACCCAAGGTAGATGCTATAAACTATTTTGGAATAATTATCTGTGTTGCACGCAGAAATTTTGTCACTTTCAAAACACAGATTTTCAAAATTTTTTATGAAATTTTTATATTTTTCACAAAAAAAAGGATTGTATGGATAAAATTTTTACTTCTTAAAGCACAAAGTGTCACGAGAAAACGTCCAGAACACATGGGTAGGGAAAAAATGTCAAAAATTTTTCTCACATAAAGGACACATGTCAGATTTCAAAAAAAGGGCCTTTCAGGGAAAGGGCAAAAAAGGTGGGTCCTTAAGGGGTTAATAACGGCAAAATCTGTAAAGAAAAGGATTTTAGCGCCAAATCTGTTAAAAGAAACATGTTTTTAGTGTCAGGCGCGAGAGAGCTTTATTAGCGAACAAATCTTAAATTGCGCAAAAATCATTAGCGACAAAAGCATGATCGCTTTTTTATGAAGATACAATAGAACACATCGGGCACTTGTATGCAGAATTGAAAGGTAAACTTGGGAATACCCCATAGGTGGGGCTTTAAACTCCTGGGGGGGTTTTAATTGAAAAAAAAAATCCGGCGTTCCCTAGACTCCGGGGAGTAAATTTTCTCTTGGCGGTTTTGCAACATTTTCAAAAGACAATCAGTAAAAAAAACGAGCAGAAAAAAGAAGCTCAGTGGAGACAACAGAAAGTTTTTACTATACAAGTCTATGGGAGCTGTTTTCAGTTGAACGTTTTTCTGTGCAGTGGAGACAGAGCCTAACCCTGTTTTGGGGTTAGAGGGTTTTATTTTACGGGTTTTGCAGAGTTTATGTCCATTCCCTGCGCCTACAGCCCCGCGGCCGCGGGCTCGACATAACATTTTTTTGAATCGGTAAAATTGATGTCAGAGCTATAGCTCCTTGGGGGAGGATGTGCAGGGTAACAAAGTTAACCCCTGCAAAACCAGTAAAAAAAAACCCTAAACCTAATCCCAATTAGGCCTTGTCCCCACTGCACGAATTTTCCGCCCGGCGGTCCGAAAGACGTAGAACATGATCATTCTTCCGTCCGGTTTTCGGACGGAATATGAACAAGTCTATGTGAAGGGGGAGGGCTTTTCTACGCTAACTGCAGAGTATATATGTATATACGAGAAGTTTTGTCTGCTAATTTCTACTTGTTCTGGATTGTATCCCGGTAACACAGCCGAATCCCCAGCATATTCCCCAGCAAGGAAATGATTGGGCTCAGAGGAATGCCTTGTGGAGGCTCGGCCTCTCTTCACAGGCTTCATTCATCGAGGTGCTATGAAACGCCATGGAAGAAACACTCATAGCTCTGTAAGACTTCAAAGCCAAGGTCAGGAGAAGTGGAGACTAGTGAGGTGCCAGTGTATGCGGGGCTTTGAGCTCTTTGCATGGCATGTAGATTTTATGGAGATATAAACAAAGGGGCGATTGAAAATATGTTAAATAGTATTTAAACAGCATTAAAAAGTGCAAATCTCCACAGCAACACGGGTAATATATACTACAGTAACAAACAGTGGAAATACAGCAGCCTGTCAGAAAATGGTTATTGTTATATGTAGGAATATTGGCCCAATTTCTACGGAAACCAAAATATTGAAGCTTGGTTTATGTAACATACAATATATAAGTACATATGCCACATTCACCCAAAATTTTTACCCAAAAATATATACAAGTAAAGAATACTGCCATACAGTGCTTACACAATACTGCCATTTAGTGCTCAAGTAACACCACTATACAATGCCTAAATAATAATACATCTATTCAGTAGCCACATACTACTGCAATACAGAGCCCACATAAAACCACCAAATAATACTAAGACAATAATGCCATATACATTTCACACAACACCACCATACAATACCTAAATAATACATCCATTCAGTGGCTACATATTACTGCAATACATAGCCCACATAAAACCACCAACTAATGCCATGACAATACTGCCCTATACGTTTCACATAATAGCGCCTTACAATGCCTAAATAATACCTCCATTCTGTGGCCACATACTCTTGCAATATAGAACCCACATAAAACCACCAAATAATGCTGACAATAATGCCATATACATTTCACACAACACCACCATACAATACCTTAATAATACCTTAATTTAGTGAACACACAACTGCATACACAGCCCACATAAAACCATCAAACAGTGCCAATACAATACTGCCATATACTTATTACACAACATCACCACCACGCAATGCCTAAATAACACCACACACTACTGACTACAAAGCCCACATAAAACTATCAAACATTGCCAAAACAATACTGCCATATACATTTCACATAACACCCCCAAACAAGACATATTCCCTTAAAGAAACCCCCTAATTTCAGCAATACAAACTCCATGAAAACCATCAGAGTGGCAATACAATACTGTCTAAAATAGTTGTACATTGTGAAATAATACTGCCATACCGTGCTTACACAATACTGCCATTCGTGCCCAAGTAACACCATCATACAATGCCTAAATAATACCTCCAGTCAGTGGCAACTGCAATACAGAGCCCACATACAATTAGCAAATAGTGCCAAAACAATGCTGCCATATACATTTCATATGATACCACCATACAATGCCTTAAAGGGGGGGTTTTCACCATGCTGTTTCACTGAGTCACAAGCAGTTTTACACTCACTCTGTCTTCTCAGGCTGTGGGTGGTTCTATACCCTTGGTTAGCATATTTAGCTTCGCTGTCACTAGCTGAGCTATTATACTGGCAAGTACAGGAGAGCTAATCTTCAGTTAACTTAAGGTACCTGTTCTGTGAGGAATGAAAACAATGGCTTAACTGTAATCTTGTTAGAGATAATTAGTTTGCTCCAGACTGAGGAAATGAACTCCATCGTGGTGACATCACTCCCTACTCTCTGCTTTCTCATCTACAGTAATCAGACAACAGAATATTTGTAGTAAGAAAAGTCCTGTAATAATACCTCCATTCAGTGGCCACGCACAACTGCATATGCAGCCCAAATAAAACCGCTAAACAGTGCCAATACAATACTGCCATATACATTTCACACAACACCACCACCACCATGCAATGCCTAAATAAAGCCACACACTACTAAATACAGAGCCTGCATGAAACTATCAAACAGTGCCAAAATAATACTGCCATATACATTTCACACAACACCACCAAACAAAACCTAAATAATATTAATTCAATGGCCACATATTACTGCAATACAGAGCCCACATAATACCATCAAAAAGTGTCAAAACGATACTGCCATTAACATTTCACACACCACCACCATATATGTTGAATCTGCTGGGTTTGGGTTGCCCTAATAACTGAAGAAGAACAACTGGACTTTAATACACACACACACACAACACACACATATATATATATATATATATATATATATATATATATATATTATATATATATATATATATATATTATACGTTTTACATGCCACCAGCATACAATGCCTTAATAATACCTCCATTCAGTGGCACATACTACTGCACACACAGCCCATGTTAAAACATCAAATAGTGCCAAAGTAATACTGCCATACACATTTCACGTAACACCACCAGACAACGCCTAAATTATAGTTCACTTCGGTGCCCACACACAACTGCATACACAGCCCACATTAAACCACCAGATAGTGCCAAAACAATACTGCCATATACATTTCACATACCACCACCATATAGTACACAAATATTCAATGTCCAAATAATACTGCTTTGAACCCTTAAAACAGTATTCCTTATAGATGTGTAATAGACTGAGGTCTGTCTTCTGGAATCCACTTTGATCTTCAGAATAAGGGGCCCTTGAACTCCATCCCCCTGACCACCACATCCATGAATGGAGAGGTGGCCATGCATGTTCTAGGCTCTCTTCATTCACTTCTATGGGAGTTATAAAACAGTCAAGCGCAGCTGTTGACCTTGACATCTAAAAGTTTAAAGCGTGATGGTGGGAGCCCAGCTGTCAGTCACCACTGGGCTCCCACTGTGAATCACACGGGCACTAAGACGAGGCAATCCATAATGTACATGTAGAGCTAGAGGAGTATCCACAGGACATGCCATACACGGGCTTGGACTGACCCACTGGGGTGTCCCCCGGTGGGCCCTTGCGCATGACTAACCCGGGGTTAATTTAATCTGTGTATACATTCTTGGAAGAGGCAGAAGAGAAAAAGGTCAGCATCAAGTGGTAGAGTATAAAGAGCATGTAGAGTAACTGTAGGGTGAGCCCTCAAAATCAACTACACAGGTGGGCCCCTGAATCCACCTCACTAGTGGGCCCCTAGAATGAAATACCACTGTGGGCCTCATGCACTCCAGTCTAACACTTGCGATACATGTCTCAAATATGCAGGTCCCCCCTTTATGACCTACATCTATCCCCAATATGAGGACTCGCCCAACCTTGTCCCACCTGGTGAGGAGGTAACTAACCACCACATTATGGTAAGGAAAAAATCGAGATTTGAACAGGCAAGTCCATGACACTTTCCATTTACTCCTTAGGGATTACAAAAAAGGCTAAAAACGGTTGTTGTCCAGGGCTTTAAAGGGGTTAAACCATTAGGGCCCAGGAAAGCCTGGGTTTATCAGTCCCCCACTTTTTGGGTTTCTCTCACTTTTAAATCACAAAGGCATTTAGAAAAGGGAAATTTCCCAATGATCTAAAAGGGACCCTTTAAAAAAAGTATCCCCCAAAGTTAAAAGGGGGTGACCTCAAACCTTCATGTATCTAAAGGTTTAAGGGCTTCCCTCCCCCTTTTGTCCCCCCTTTGTGGAAGGCCCCCAGTAAAAACCCATTGAGGCGAAAATTTTTAAATTTTATAGGAGGGCCCAGGTTTGGCCATGACCCCTCTCCATTCACTTTTAAAATAGTAACAGCCCACAGCCGTATTTTTGCCAAGTGCCGGGGCCCCCCCACACCCCAGCCCCCTGACACCAAAACATCTTTGATCCTATTTTCAATGGTAGAGCAGCATCAGGCGGGGCATGTGCAGTCTCTCCCTACTAACATTATTGGGAGTTGTGAACACTTTTGGTGTCTTTTTAAATCTGTCGTTTCGAGGGACTCTTTTGGGGAAAAACGGGAACCAAAATGTTTTTTTTCTTTTAGGAATGGCCCATGTTTGGTCCCCAGAATTTCCCCCCCCTTTAAAACTGCTAAAATTTGGTTTATGCCCAAACTCTGTTGTTTAGTTACGGGAACATTGGGTTTAGTGTTGGCGTTTTGCTTTTGGTTTAATGGGAAAAACGATCAAAATTTTTCGATAGTGGGCCCCCCGCTATCGAAAAGGTTTTTTCGATAGTGACATCGATTATGAGCGATTTCCCATTAAAGTTTATGGGGGGGAGCAAACAACACCTTCTTTAAATTACACCCAAAAAAAGGTTTGGAGAAGTGAAATTAACCCCCCCAAAAACAGTCAAATGGTACGTCCTACAATCTTAGGAAAACAAAACTTGGGTTTAATAAAAGTCACAAAAAAAAAAGTCACAGACCATTCCCTATCCCTGTCTTGTCCCCAAACGCCTGACCCTTAAACCGAAACACCACAAATTAAAAAGTCCTAAAGGCAGTATGATTTGAACCTTTCATTTTTATTTGAACGGGACTTTAAATTATCCTTTTCCTGGGGCGCAGCATACCCCCAAACCCCGCATGCCCCCCAAAATTTAAAAAAGTGCCGGAAAAAGGAGTTTTTAACCCCACCTTTTTTGGGTTT
>JAODAL010015768.1:0-82732 GCA_025379985.1 Phyllomedusa bahiana | reverse complement strand
TATAAGCAAGCCCCAAGGGGCCCCGGTCGTTGAATTCGGGAGGGGGGGTACCTAAGAGCATTTCCAGGACATCCACCACACAGAAGCCAGGCTACATAACCCCCCCATGTGGGCCCCGAACCAAGCCAACCACAGGTAACTGGACACATTTTACTGCCTTTGTCTGTAACCATTCTTATATTTTGCACCTCTGACTCTTATCTGTATATTATTATCATTTTGTATATTTTTGTCTAGTGTACCCTCCAAGGCGAATTAAATCTATAAACTTAAATCTGAGTTAGTCTGTCTTGATCATCGGCCTCACACGCCTATTACTCGGTCTATAATATATAGCTACCCCAAGGCTGGTTCCTGGCCTTGTTATAAGTCGGTAACGGACCAGTCTTATAACTAAACTAGAAACTGGTGGCAGCCTATTAGACTGGCAGATTTTTGTTTAACCAGTGTGGGTAAACAAATCTCTCTCAGCCGTTCAGGGTCGTTGGCGAGGAGTGTGTTCTCTCGTCCTCCCTGGTTCTCCCTGTGTCCGTGTGGACAGGGGTTAACGGTGGAATAGTATTTGGCTGACCTTGTGTACCCCTAGGGGGCAGCACAACGTCACGATACACCCCAAGTCAGGCCATCGACACTCGAGTGGGCCGGCTTGGCGGGCTTTTTCCTGACAGGATGGTTTGGGTTAAAGTGTTTCTTCTGCTCCCAAACCTAGTAGACAGAAGGCTGGCTGCAAGACTGGCGTGCAGGTCAAACTGGTGGTAGGAGAAGGGGTAGGATGGGTCTCTGCTGGTGGTGATGGTTCTCGGGCGATGGTGGAGGCTGAAGCGGAGGCTGATCCTTGATCATGACGCTGAGAGACATGGACAGCTGAGGAATGCTTGGTCTTGGAAGTGGTGGAGACAGCGGGTGTAACAGTGGATGGAAGCCCAGGACCGGTGTGGTCTTTTTTCGCCAAGTGTTCCTCCATTTCAACTCATGCATTCGCTGCATGTGACTAGACATGTTGGTGGTGGTTAAACACCTAAGATTCTTCCCTCTACTGATGCGTTTACGGCAAAGGCGGCATATGACATCGCTGGGTGAATCAGAGGCTTGATCGAAAAAAGGCCCAGGCTTGAGAGGTCCTGAACCTTTTCTACGGCAAGGAGCGGTGTTTCCGCTGATCATGGCTGGTGGAATAATCTCAGCGGACTTGTGCGACCGCCCTCTCCCTCTCTCTCCTCTTCCTCCTCGTCCAGTGATGAAGCGCTCGCAAGCAAATTCTGCTGAAAAGACTACGTTGGATCCGCAATGTCGTCATCATCATCATCATCTACACAGGTGACTTTCTCGTCCTGAAATTCTACATCCTGGAGCTGCGGGCTACAAGCAACAGGCACTGCCGACCGCCCAGGATTTTTGCCGATTGACCGGCTTCCTTCTCCTCCTCTGATGGCATCAGCGATTGGGCGTCAGAGCAGACAAAATCATCCTCTTTGGCCTTTTGATCTTTTGAAATGCCTTCTGACCCCAGCCGCATTTTTTCATCAAAGAGGTCTTCAGAAAATGGATTATCCACAGTTGTGGGTATATGATTTGACATTTGGGCTGCCTCCGCTTCATGTTGAACGGATGCTGACGATGATGATGACGACATTTGTGGCCATGACTGGGAGGACGAGGAGGTTAGACTACTGGATGCAGGTTGCATTAACCACTGAAGAACAGATTGGCGACGCTGTTCATTACCGAGATTCACAGGGCACCGACCCATCAATGACAGGCCTGACGGTCCTGCAACCAACGATCCGCTGGCTTGCATGTTGTTGCCAGCACTGGAAGGAGCACCTTCTCTCGTACCTCTGCCTCCATGTCCTACACCCCTCTTTGCCCGCTTACCACCTGCAGTTCGCTCCATGTTCAGAAATAAAAATGTAAAAGGTATGGAGAAGTTTTTGACAGTCTCTTATTGAAAGACGGCAAATCACAGCTATTCTTAAATCCCTCTAATTTCCAACAGCCAACTAGGATTAGAAACAGAATTGTTTCTATCAAATATCTGTGAAATGCGGTCTGGTGGAAGAACCGTAACACAAAATCAACAGTGTTCTTCCTTCAGTCCCTGAGATTTACAACTGCCCAGTAGGACTAGCAATTGATAGTTTTCAAAAAACTATCGTACAAATGCACGATTAGCGCCAAACTGAGATGCACTGAGTGAAATAGAAGTATTAAAAAGTTATATGGATTAATATGGCGGCCTTCGCACCACTGACTACAGGCGTAATTTACTATCAAATATGTATAACACAATATGCGTACAACTGAGCTCTTTGCGGCAAACAGACACACGGACTGCAATAAGAGTATTTAAATGTTATATGGATTAATATGGCGGCCTTCGCACCACTGACTACAGGCGTAATTTACTATCAAATATGTATAACACAACTTGCGTACAACTGAGCTCTTTGCGGCAAACAGACGCACGGACTTCAATAAAACTATTTAAAAGTCATAGGGATAAGTTATGCCGGTTTTGGGAACACTGACATGCAGTGATTGCAATAGAAATGAAAACACCAGGACAATTTCAACTCATATAAGAGGTCTGCTGTCCAAAAAAGTGGTAAAAAACAATTATTTTTCAATTGAAGATTACAGAACACACTGAGCTGCAAAATATCTTCCTTTCAAATGCCTCTCCTCCTGCCCCCCTGCAGTGATTGCAATAGAACTGAAAAAACAGGGACAATTTCAACTCCTATAAGAGGTCTGCTGGCCAAAAAAGTGGTAAAAAACAATTATTTTTCAATTGAAGATTACAGAACACACTGAGCTGCAAAATATCTTCCTTTCAAATGCCTCTCCTCCTCCATTTAGCTTTAATTTCTGTAAAAAACCTAATTGGATAATAAACTTCCTAAATGCTGTTTTGATTACTTTAAGGTGTGTGGTTTCAGAGGTGGAGTCATTTATGGGGATATCTAACATACAGGCCCCAGAAAACCATGTCAGAACTGGACTGGTCCCTAAAAAAAAAATCAATGCTGCAAAATTTCTTGAAAACGTACTATTATATTTCGAAGCCCCCAATGTCATAAAAAATAAAAATACATTCAAAAAATGATGCCAACCTACAGTTGACATATGGTAGATGTTAGTTATAAACTATTTAGTGTGGAATAACTGTTTTATATTCATAATTTTTTTGAACTGTGAAAATGGAAAGTTTTCACGATATTTTAATATTTATCACAAATAAACAAGGATTGTATGGACCAACATTTCTTACTAACTTAAACCACAACATGTCATGAGAAAACAATCTCTGAATCAAGGTCAAAGTATCAAAAAGTTATTATCACATAAAGTGACACGTCAGATTTAAAAAATGGGGCTCTGTCAGGGAGGACAAAACTGGCTGCGGCACTAAAGGATTAAAGGGGTGCAGTTTCTTACAGGCACCTCAAAATCTAAATATGCTAATCACTGCTATAGAACCACAACCTGATGAGTCCAGAGTGAAAGAAAATCTGACTGTGGAACTGTGTAGTGAACAAACACATTTAAGGAACATTAGAATGGCAAGTGACCAGGGCAGTTTCAGACAGGGGTGCCTACGGTCCACCAAAGAAGTTGATTTTATGGGCCCACTGTGCCTCCCTGCCTCCGCCACTTGTACGTTGTCCCGCCTGGTATGTGTGTGTATATATATCACAAGGTGTTAAGTATAAAACCATTAACTAATGGTCATACAGTTCCCAAATAACATTGCTACACAAATTCAGAATCCAAAGGCTATTACCAAAAATTCCACTAAGACCATATAGCGCCACTCCATGACCTCATAGCACCACTACATAGTGACTGAATACTATCACAAGACCATGACCCCATATCAACACCACATAGTGACTGAATAATACCACCAAATAGAATGACCAATAGTGACTGAATGATACACAATACCATTACTGAATGTAAACCATTACACTACAAACAGTTTTAACGCTATACCATAAGTATACTATGGTAGTTGTAGGCATGCGCTCAGAACACATACAAGTGAATACAGTAAATTTAAATGCAGGGACTCACCAGAGACATCTCTCCTTTTTCTTCCCCATTTGGTCCAGATTGCAATGACCCATCCCTGCAGAATTTAAGACATAGACATCGCAGACTACTCACTTTTCCAGCACTTCCCTACCATTTCCCAGCTCTGTACAAACTCCACATAAATAGTGTCCCCAATGGTAATAATGACCTCCTTGGGCTCCAAAGAGTAAAATTGCTCTTGTTTGTGTACCAAATTGTCATCTTTTTTGTCCCCATATAGTAGGAAAGTAAACCCCCAATATAATAGGTAGACACAACCCCCAAAACGAGGTAGGCAGATAGGTAAACCTCCTCCAAAATAGGTAGATTTAAAGGACCCCTGTAGGAAGGTATAAAAACCCCCTCAAGGTATAGCACTTGTAGGTAGGTATATAGAGCACCTGTTAGTAGGTTGACCCCCTGTAGATATATACAGCCCCCTGTAGGTATATATGTAGGTATAGAAATGCCCCCTGTAGGAATACAGAGGCCACTGTGGGTATATACATGCCCCCTGTAGACATACTGTATACATGCCCCCTATAGCCTTATACTGTCCCCTGTGCCAAATCCATGCCCCCTGTGCCAGATCTATGCCCCCTGTGTCATATACTGCCCCGTTCCATATCCATGCCTCCTGTGCCAGATACATGCATTCTGTTTGTTTAACATAAAAAATAAGTTAATCACCTTTCCTCTTTCCCCTGCTGTGCAGCTCGTGCTTCGAGCTTGCATCCAGTGTGGGGGTATGACGTCATCTCGCCACCCATGCTGAGACGCAAGCTCCCAGCGTCTCCTGGGCCTGGGACTTAGAAATGCAGGTGGCATGATCGCCAAATCATGCTGCCTGTGCTGCTTACTTCCGCAGGCACAAGGCCTATGGTGTGCATAAGTAAGCAGTGCAGGCTTCGTGATGTAACGGGTTGCGCCGCGGTCCGTGGTTCGGACCGCGGTCGCACCCGCGTTCCCCGCGGCGGGTCCCCGGCGGGACGGGGGGGCCCCGCGGACCGCACTGCCGGTCGTGGCGCCACCCGTCCCATCCACTCAACCTGGCCTCGCTTCCCCGTCCGGTCCTCGTCCCCTGCCGGCCGGAATGCACGTGCGAGCCCCCTAGCGCGTGCGCGCGTTCATGTACATTTAAAGGGACAGTGCGCTGGTAATTGGGTAATTGCCGGGCACTGTCCCTATATAAGTTTTGCACCCACGTTCACTTCCCGGGCTGGATCTATGTTGCCTCGTGGCCTTAGCTAAAGCGTTCCTAAGTGTGTTCTCGCCCAACCGTGTCCCAGACCTCTTGTTTACGTTTCCCCCGACTCTGAACCTCTGCCGCCTGCCCTGACCTTCTGCCTGTCACGTACCACGAACCTTGCCGCCTGCCCTGACCTTCCTGCCCACGACTACGATTCCCGGACTACGCTTCTGTACCTCGCTGCACCTCGGCCGCCACCGCAAGCCAGGTCACGTCAGGGGGGACGACCTGGTAGCCTCACGCCGCAGCAAGTCCATCCCGCTTTGCGGCGGGCTCTGGTGAAAACCGGGGGCTACTTAGATTCTGTTCCCTGGCGTGGCTTAACTATCATCGATTGCGGTGGTCCGGCGGATCCACTACCCAGCCACTACAGTTAGATCCAGCCATGGATCCCGCCCAGGTGCCCCTGCCAAGCAGCGCGAATTTTACGAGTTGGTTGCCCAGCAGTCGCAGCAAATCGCACAACAGGCACAGCAGTTGGGCCAGCTCTCCACCTGATGCGTCAGCTCCTCGCATCCCAGCAACAGTCTCCCCCTGCGGCCCGTCGGTGATTTCCGTCTACGTCAGCCGTTCCATTGGCTACCGGGGGACCCAAGCTTCGGCTCCCCTTACCCATCAGCTTTGGCGGGATCCAAGCTCTCCCGGGGGTTTCATTCCCAGTGCTCTATGCAAATAGAACTGATGGCGGATCATTTTCCCTTTCGGAGGGGCCCTAAGGTGGCCTTCGTGGTGAGCCTACTATCTGGGAAGGCCCTGGCTTGGGCAACTCCTCTCGGGGACAGGAACGACCCCTGTGACTGCGGATCTACATACTTTCCTCCGGGAATTCGCCCGCTTCGAGGAGCCGGCACGTGCTTCCTCTGCTGAGACCGCCCCCTCTTGAACCTTCGCAAGGCGACTCCTCGGTGGGTGACTATGCGGTACAGTTCCGTAACTCTGGCTTCGGAGCTCATGTGGAATAATGCTGCCCTCTGTGCCATTTTCAAAAAGGGCCTTCCCAGCCAGGTCAAAGACCTTTGGCAGCAAATGACCTCCCATCCCCCTGAGTGAACTAATTCATCTAAAGCAACCCGTATTGATGTAAGGTTCGCAGAGAGGCGCAGGAGGAGCTGCGTCAGGAAAGAGACACTGCACGCCCCCGTCGGCAGTTTCTTTCTGGCCCCGGTTTTTCAGCATCCCTCCATTACGTCTCCTCAAGCCTCTGGGGGTGGAACCCATGCAAGTGGACCGGGCCCAGTTATCGGAGCAGGAGCTTGAACCCCCGCTGAACCGAGAAGCTATGTCTCTACTGCGCCCCACCCCGGACCATTTTCTCAGAAGCTGTCCGCTACGTCCCCAGCGTCCGGAAACGCTCACACCTAGGAGCCGTAGGAGAGGCGGTCCATGTGCAGTTTCCTCCTCTCCACTTTTGAAGACCCAGTGGAGGACATCTGATGCTTGTTCTCGTTCCCGGAGTTCTGCCTTCCTGGATTTGGGTCTGCAGGAACTTCATCTTAGCCTCATGTAACCCGGTCCGCAACCTTATCCCGCTGAAACCCCCCCCTTAAAACTTCGGTCAGGGGACACCCCCTACGTACCCCCAAAAATCCAGTACATAACCCGAAACCTGACACTCCGTGTGGGGGCTCCTGCATAAGGAGAAGATCACGTTCCACGCTGTGCCCTGGCTTCCTCGGGGGATCTCTTGGGGCTTCCCTGGCTGCAACGTCACGCCCCTACGCTTCGATTGGAAGACAGGCAAGTCCTGCGTTGGACCGAGAATGCCAGAAACTTTTGCTTGAGGTGCCACGCCCCGGACCTACCATTTCTCCGCCCCCGCTCGTCAAGCCTTGCCAGGCCTGCCGGCCGAATACAGACTTGGGGATGTTATTCTCCGAGAGAGAGGCTTGAATCGCTGCCACCACAATCGGCCCTTAACGATGACCTATGACCTCCTGCAGAACCAATTCCACCCCGGGGGGGGGTTTAAAACCGCTGTCCGTGGCCAGAGGACTAAGGCCATGTCAACTACATCGGAAGAATCTGCAGAAAGGGATTCATTCGAAGTCCTCCTCCCAGGAGGGTTTTTCTTCGTGCAGAAAAGAAATGGTTTCCCTCCCGTCCGTGTATAGACTACAGGGGTCTAAATAAAATCACCCGTAAAAAAACGCTACCCTCTCCCACTGATTCTCAGAGTTTTTGACCGTCTCAAGGGCTAAAAAAAAGTGTTTTCCAAGTTGGATCTGCGGGGAGCCTATAACCTCATCCGAATTCGGAGGGGGTTTGAGTGGAAACGGCGTTTAATACCCGAGATGGACATTTTGAGTATCTCGTGATGCCCTTTGGGCTCTGTAAATGCTCCAGGGGGGTTTCCCAAGAACTCGTCAATGATGTCTTCCGGGATCTCTTGTACACCTGTGTCATAGTGTACCTAGATGACATCCTGATTTTCTCCTCTGATCTTCGGACTCACCGGGCTCAAGTACGCCAGGTTCTGAAACGTCTGCGCAGCAACCGATTGTACACCAAGCTGGAGAAATGTTTATTCCAATCGGACCACCTACCTTTCCTGGGCAACATAGTCTCGGCTGAAGGCCTAAAGATGGACCAGCAAAACTCTCCGCGTACTGCATGGCCCCGTCCTGTCGGTCTTCGGGCAATACAGCGCTTCCTGGGCTTCGCGAACCTATTACCGACAATTTATTCCCCAATTCTCCACCTTGGTGGCTCCTATCGTGGCCCTTACTAGGAAGAATGCGAACCCGAGAGGCTGGCCTCCGGAGGCCGAAAGGGCGTTTGTGGACCTAAAGACGGCCTTCTCCACAGCTCCTGTCTTGGTCCGGCCTGATTCCGAGAGGCCGTTCTCCGTGGAGGTGGATGCCTCTTCCGTGGGGGCAGGGGCGGTCCTCACACAGAGAGGCAAGGTTCTCACATGTGGGTTCTTCTCAAAGACCTTCTCCCCGGTTTGAGCGAAACTATGCCATTGGGGACCGGGAACTCTTGGCCATCAAGTTGGCCCTAGAGGAGTGGCGACACCTGCTGGAGGGGGCTCGTCATCCAATCAACATCTTTATGGACCACTAAAATTTGTTGTATCTTCAGACGGCCCAACGTCTAAACCCTCGCCAAGCCCGGTGGTCTTTTTTTTTCTTACGGTTTTTACTTCATATACATTTCCGGGCCTGCTGAGAAGAACGTCAAGGCGGATGCCCTCTCTCGTGCCTCGGACGTGGTCGGTGAAGAACCCGTGTCACAACACATCATCTTCCCCGAACGGTTGGTTCACGTGGCTCCCGCAGGTCTCCAAAACATCCCTACGGGCAAGGGGTACGTGCCGCCGGCACTCAGGAGGAAGATTCTGGAGTGGGGGCATAGCTCCTTGGTGGCTGGTCATCCCGGAGCTCGGAAGTCTTATGCATTGATCTCGCGGCACTACTGGTGGCCGACTCTAGCACAGGATGTCAAGGACTACACCCTCGCCTGTGTCACTTGTGCTCGGAACAAGGTCCCACGCCACAGGCCCTGCCTCTTGCATCCTCTGCCCGTGCCTGAAATCCCCTGGACGCACATAGCTAAAGGACTTCGTCACGGATCTACCAGTCCTATCTGGGAATTCGGTCATCTGGGTGGTGACAGACGGTTCTCAAAGATGTCCCACTTTGTGCCTCTCCCTGGCCTGCCGTTCTGCCCCACAATTGGTAGTCTTTTCTTCCGGCATGTCTTCCGGCTTCATGGACTGCCCTCACACATTGTCTCTGACCGCGGTGTTCAATTTGTTTCCCGTTTTTGGTGTGCGTTGTGCTCCCATCTGCAAGTCAAGTTGGACTTCTCATCGGCCTATCACCCTCAGTCCCAAAGGGCAGGTGGAGAGGGGGAACCAGATTCTGGGAGAATACCTGCGTCACTTTGTGTCCGGACGTCAGGACAACTGGACCGAGCTGCTCCCGTGGGCCGAATTTGCATATAACCATCGGGACTCGGATGCTGCCGGCGTCTCCCCGTTCTTTGTAGTCTATGGCCGCCACCCACACCCCCCTTCCCCCGCCTCCTAACCCCGGATGTGCCCGCTGTCAACAACCAGGTTCGGGGTATCAAGGCCATCTGGCAGGAGACGCGACATTCTCTACTTCGGGCCTCCCCCCCGTATGAAGTCTCAGCGGACAAAAGGAGAAGACCTCCCCGGCGTTTCTTCCTGGGGACAAGTTTGGCTCTCTTCAAGATATGTGCGCCTGAAGTCCCCAGTCTTAAATTGGGCCCTCGCTTCCTCGGACCCTTTAAGGTTCTTCGGGAGTTGAACCCCGTGACATACAAGCTCTGTTTTTCCTCCATCTCTCCGGATCCACAACGCATTTCATGTGTCCCCCCCTTAAGCCTCTGGTGCTGAACCGGTTTTTCTCGGAAGAATGTGACGCCTTCCCCAGTAGCCGAAATCCACTGACATCTTCGAGGTAAAGGACATTTTAGATATGAAAACGGTCAGAGGGAGATGTTTCTTCCTCTGGATTGGAGGGTCTTCGGACCTGAGAGAGAACCTGGGAGCCGGGAAACCAATATCCTGAATCGGGACCTCATCCTCAGATTTCTGCAGCCTAAAAAAGGTGGGGAGGCCTAAGGGGGGGGGGTACTGTAACGGGTGGCGCCATGGCGGGTCCCCGGCGGGGACGGGGGGCCCCGCGGACCACACTGCCGGTCGTGGCCCCACCAGTCCCATCCACTCACCTGGCCTCGCTCCCATCCGGTCCTCATCCCCTGCCGGCCGGAATGCGTGTGCGCGCCCCCTAGCGCGTGCGCGCGCACGTTCACGTACATTTAAAGGGACAGTGCGCAGGTAATTGGGTAATTGCAGGGCGCTGTCCCTATATAAGTTTTGCACCCACGTCACTTCCCTGCTGGATCTATGTGCCTCGTGCCTTAGCTAAAGCGTTCCCTAAGTGTGTTCTCGCCCTACCGTGTACCAGCCCTCTTGCTACGTTTTTCCGACTCCGAACCTCTGCCGCCTGCCCTGACCTTCCTGCCTGTCCACGACCACGAACCATTGCCGCCTGCCCTGACCTTCTGCCTGCCCACGACTACGATTCCCGGACTACGCTTCTGTACCTCGCTGCACCTCGCTGCACTTCCTCATTTTCTGCTACAGGCAGCCATATTGCTGCACCTATGTTACCTGTCGCTCCCACTTCCTGTGGCCATATTGATACCCCCAACCAATCTAAAGAACCCGGAAGTTCAAGGTTGAGTCGAACCGCCATCTTGGTGCAACCTGGTAAATCCATGGGCACCTTCCTCTCGGTTCCTTGCTGATGTAATTACTGACACACAACAGTCGAGTGATAATGTCCTTGATAGTACATGTCACATCAAGGGAGGTGCAGTGAGCCCTAACTGGAACCTAGCCCACTGTCCCTGCCTACTTGACGTGCTGCCATAGGCGGCAGACGGCAACTGGGCGACAGTCCCTGCGCTGCTAAAGTGCTGGGGCCGTCAGAAGGAAGAATAGGCAAACAGTCCAGGTCAATATCAAATAGAAACGCCAAAGCCACAAATCAGAACCAGAGGAATAAACGTAAACAGCCGAGGTCAAAAGCCAAACGGAAGCAAAGCACAAAATCAGGAGACAAGCCGGAGTCAGGGAACAAGCCGAGGTCAGGTATACTGGTTTTGCAAACAACAACACAAAAAAACAAGAAACCCCAAGGTAGCCAGGAATATCACAGGCGCAGCAGTCAGCTTTCAGGGAGTTTAAAAGGGATTCCTGGATACCGCCCCTGCAGCTGATTGGAGCAGCCTCCGGGTCCTCCCATTGGCTGGTGCACTCGCCCCCTGTCAGGAGTGGCTGGGCCCCTGTCACCACAGAGCTGTCAGCAGCAAGTGTATCAGGGAGGGAGCGCACATCAGCTGTTGCAGCCTGTCTGCAGTCTGAGCACAGCTTAGCGCTGACAGTACACCTGCAGCCCCACAACCAACCCCGCAACCACTCTACCCTTTGCTCACTGCCTCTGGTGCCTTCTATATACCCTCCTCCACCATAGCCCCTATTCTGACTTTGGGTGCTAATGAGGAGAACAAGTTGTCAATAGCTGCAGCCGACCCGGACACACTTCAGAAACCCAAATCACAGGACTCCAGTATTTCTCCTGTTGACCACGGTTGACTACCCCAGGAGAGGAAGCATCGCTCAGAACACTCGGAGATACTGCCTATGACAGGAAGGGATACACTGACTCACACGAAGACACTGCCTGGAGATCCTATCATGAAATTCCACAACGACACCTCACCACTGGACAAACTGCTCGTTACCCTAGAGTTTATTATCTTTCTCCAAAAAGTTAATCCAACACACCTTTTTTTTTTTCAAACATATTTTATTTGGTATCTCCATTATAGAATAGTTCAACAACACAATTAATGCAATACAATGCACATTTAGAAGTCTGATACCAGGCATTATACCATAACTTAATGTGAACCCAAAAATAAAGTTATAATATGGTTAGCTCATGCTTAATACATACATAAATGCAGTATCTCTTGAGGTTCCTTTCCAAACTCTAAGTTCCATCCAAAGTAGTTACACATCACGAAACTCCATTGATTAGTGTTCAGTAGTAAAAGCATGATATGCAGTGACACGAGGCAGTTTCTGATCATATATCTGAACAATAAAACCTAAACGTTTTAACAATTAAATTAAGTTAAACAGCCAGAGAAAAGGATGCAACACATCGCCCACATTTTCTCTTTTAGTTCACGACCCCCCTTGTGCTTGTAATCTGCCTAAAGTCCCTGAAATAGCCGTCAAGAACCATTTTGTATATTGGAATATATTCACTAACGTGTCTATCTCCTGTTGAGTGTAAAATTTCTCCAAAAAATGCTCTCCATTTCCTGAAAAACTTTTTTGCTACATCCTCTTTATGTCGTTCTGCATACATCTGGTCAGATATGGCGTATAGTTTTGTTTGTTCTATCACCATTTCAATATTTGGGACTGCAGCCTCCAACCATTTGGTTATGATGCATCTTTTTGCTACCATTAAGATGATATGTATTATAGCCGGCATATCACTGCTACGGTGATCCACAAACTCATCATCCACACCGTCTTTTCCATGTAGTTGGAAGAGTACTGTGACATGGGAATCTGACCTTTCCATAGGGATAACATCGACTCCCTCACCTCTTCCCAGAAAGCCTGCACCGCTGGGCATTGCCATAAACCATGGAATAAATTAGCTTTGGGTTCTGCACACTTTGGGCAGGCTGTAATTCTATCCGGGCAGCTAGGTGATGGAGGGATGTCAAAAGCGTAAATGGCAGCATGCACTATTTTAAAATATGTCTCACGCCATCTTTCATTGATTATGTGCTTGCGTATCAACCTCCAATCCTCACTTATTTCTGATTCTATATCTGCTTTCCCTGTCCACCCACTCCACCTCCTGAATCCATAACTTGCATCAAATTTAATATATTTGTCCCTTATTTGAGCATATATGGTGGCGATAGATGACCTGTTTGGTTCTATTCCTATAAGTCTGTCAAAAGCATTTCTACCTCACTCCCTGCTAATGTTTTGGAGTCTTGACATGCAGAAGGACTTAATCTGTAGATACTTTAGAGTTTGAGAATCGGGGAGATTAAACTCTATCTTGAGATCCTCAAAAGATTTGTATCTGTTTTCTCTGGGGTGAAAAATTTGTTCCAGCGGGGATATCCCTGCTTCCATTCATTTCCTAAACCATCCCCTATTTTTTCCCTCTCTGAATTCCTCATGATTCCATAGAGTAGTATTTCGAGATCCTAGGGGGCAAACCCTATCGCTTCCTCAGCTCTTTCCATGTGGCCAACGTATCCTTTAGTAGAATAGCACCCCTTGCTGCCCGGGGATGTTAGCCTCCTGGAGGTGAAATAACTGGTAAGGGGCACTCCAGCCAAACTTTCCTCAGTTCCCAATCTGAATAATAATTTTGGCTTGTGTACCCAATCGATGATATGCCTTGTAGACAAGCTATATTTTTAGCTCCTAAGATTAGGCAAATTGAGACCCACCTCCGACTTCAATGATTGTAGTTTGGGAAGAGCTATCTTGGGCCCCTTTCCGTGCCAAACAAATTTGGAGACCATAGTATTATATCGCTTGACATCTGAATGACGGAGAAGAATAGGGAATTGTCTGTAATGGGTACAGAAAACAGCAAAAAAGGAAAATCATCTTCACCCGATTATGTCACCCTAGAAGCGATAATGGGAGGTCTTGCCAACCCGTAGCCCCTCTGAACTTCTCAAAGAGCGGGATATAATTTAAAAATATAAATGTGGATGATGTATGGCCTATTTTAACACCCAAATATTTAATGTATTCTTTCGCTATCTTTATTCCCGTCGCTCTAGCTCCGTCTCTTTCCCCTGCTGTCCCTCCCCCCATCCAAAGAAGCTCACAAATTTTTCCCGGTTGACCCGATAACCCGAAAAGATCCAAAATGCTCAATCAATTCCATTACTGAGAGCAACTGGTAGCCTGGATTGTTCATGAATAGGAGCACATCATCCGCAAAAGCGGTTATCTTTTTTTCCTTGCCCTTTTTTTTTTTTCCCCAAATTTTTTTTTTGTAAGGGGGGGGGGGGGGCCCCTCAATAGTTTTGACTGTTTTAATGTACGGAAGCAGGGTTCAAGGTCAGTTTGAAAAGCAGGGGGGGGCCAAGGGACCCCCCTGCCTTGGGGCTTTTTTGGAGTTTTAAAGTGTCAAATCTAAAACCCCGGGGGTATATTTTGTTCCCCTTTGGGGTTTCTATAAAAGGGAAAATTATTAAAATTGCGCATTTTCCCCATTATCCCAATTTTTTTTAAAGCACCATTTTGGGGGCCAACTCCATCTAAAGGGCTGTCAAAGGGTTTTTTTTTCCTGTATCTAACAAAACCATGGCCCCCCGGGAAATTTTTGCCCCTTCCTTGCGCGTCCAAACCCCCTGGGCCCTTTCTAAAAAATTAATTACAGCACCCCTGCCCTTAACGAATCCTCCCTTTGGCCTCCCCAACCCAAAGTAAGAAGAAAAAATTCTACCTTTTTGCAAAAAATTTTTTTGGGATATCACTTCGGGTCCGGGTTGGATAAGCAAAATGGGCCCCTGTAGTTTTCACTTTATGAGGTCTCCCCGGGTTTTTAGGTGTACCTTAAAAAACCAAGTTTTGCCTCATTTTGGAATATCATCGCTCCATAAATTTGGTGTAAAAATGAGCCAGCGGGGGCGCTATTTGAGCTTGCAAATTTTTAAAAGAATTCTGCTGGTAATCCACTGGTCCCGGGGGCCTTTTTTTTTTTTTTTTTTGGGGGGGGGGGCCCCGCCCCAAAGTTTTTTAAATTTGGTATCGAACTTTTTCCGCACTTATGGGGAGAAAATTTAAAAAAATTTCTTTTTTTTTCTTCATTAATTCTCGGGAGGGACATCTTGCATAAAAAACCTGGGGCCCTGCTCCCTGCACCCCCTTGCCACTTCTTGGAAAAAATTTTTTTGTAATATTTTTAAAAAAAGATTTTTTATTTTTTTTGGGGTTTAAGATACCTAACGCCCCCTTTTTTTTTAAAGGCCAAAAACCCTCCTTTCCCCCGGTAAATTTTTTGGGCAAAACCGGGCCAGAACCAACAGACTTTTTCCCAAAACCCGGAAAAGCCGGGGCCTCAATCCTAGACTATGCAGTTTTATTCCTTCTCCCAAACCCACACCTCAAACAGTTTTTCGCTTCCTCCCCTTTTTTTTGATTATTTGCCGATGAAGATTATTAACAATGCGAATATGTTTTCGCTAAAGCCCTACTAAATTTCCCATACTCTTTTGCACTTTTTTCTTGAAATTTGAGAGACATGATTTGTTTAATCGCCCTAAAAACCTGCTTTAGCAGTTTCCCCAAAATAATCGTGGATTTTTCCCTGGGGTCGGGTTTTTGGGAGGAATTTTCTAGCCACCACCCTTTGAATCATTCCCTTTAAAAGGGAATACCCTCCTGCCAGGGGGGGAGGGAATCTCCAAAATAAAATTCTGCCCTTTTTGGAAAAGGGTATCAGCAAACTCTATTGTTACTGGCGCGTATCTGGACAAGAAATCCCCTTTGATACCCCAACCCGGACTCTATCCCCCAAGTTTTTTGTAAAAAGGGAAATTTATTTTATCCTGGACCACGGGGTGATCAATGCGAAAAAAAGGTATACTCTCTTTTATCTGGGTGAGTCAGTCGCCAGTTTTTCTTTTTAGGGGGTTGTTTTCCTAAAATTTTTTTAAAAGCACTATCATTGGTGGGGCTGCTAAATTGTGGGGAAAATTTTTAAAATCTTCCCCCGGGGTTTAAAATTAAACTGCTTCAAATCCCCCAAAAAAATGGAGTCGTGAGCGACCGGTCAAGAGGACCTGAGGGCCTTTTTTTAAAAAAATTCCCTTTCTTCCTTATTGGGCCCAAAAAAAACCCCCCCCCCCCCCCCCATAGAGTTGTATAACATATTTTCCCCCATTGGCTTTTCCCATGTGTACCCTCGTCCATCCCTTCCCCCCTCATTTTTTTTGCCCGTTTAAAAATCCGTATGATGGTGACTTTTTTAAACAGCTTTAAAATAAAACCTTTCCCTTTTTGTTTACCCCGGGTGACCAGCACCTCCCCCACCAAATTTTTTTCCTTCTAAAGAAATCCTCAGGGGCAAAATTTGATTTTCCCTTGCAAAAAAAAAAAACCATATGGGGTTTTTCATTTTCCCCAAATTTTCCCTCAGAATCGGGACCGCTTTTGGGGGGTCTAAAAAACCCCTTTTCATGTTCCAAAAAATTATTTTTCTATTTTAAAAAACCGGGGTGGGTTTCCCTCTTCTTTTGCAGGTCTGTGCCCCAAAACGAAACTTTGTTGGGTCATTTGTGTTGTCCCTTTTCGGCTGTTAACCCATCCCCTTTTTCCCCTGGCTGAACCGTAAAAACCCTTTAAAACAAAAAAAAATTCTGAAAAAGCCCACAAAAATGGTGTGTACCAAATCATCCCGCCAGTTCCACTTCCTTGTATTATCTCGAGACCTTTTCTTTTTTTTGGCGTGCCCTCCTCTTTCCCAACCATTACAAATTTCGACCGGATTTACACACCGCTTGTGTGGATTCAACATTTCCCCATTCCCCAACTATCCCTTTCAGACGATAAAATGTTGAATGTTTAAAACAAAAATCCAATGCAAATTTATTGAAAGGGGGGGGAAGGGGGGGTTTGGGAAAGGATGGGGGTTTAAGGGGAAAAAGGGCAAGGGGTGGGAAAGACCCAAAAGAATCATTTTAATCACTCATTCCCTCTCATTTTAGGAACCCCCGAAATAGGGGGAAAAAAAAAGGGGAAAAAAAGAAAGAAGAGAAAAAAACCCGCCCTTTCACATAGCAAAGGATACTACAGTCGACCCAATTTTTGAAATTTTGATACTTTTCAAAACCCCTTTAACATTTACCCCTTTTTCAGAGTCCAGTCCCCAAGAATTTTTCCTTGCTCCCTCGGCATCTTTTGGGGTCTTTGCTCTTTAGGCCTGACAGAAAGGGAAAGTTTTTCTTTCATGCTCTGATTTCCGTAGGCCCCGAAAAAGGATTTGGAACTTTAGGCCCCTAGATAGATTTCCCAAAAAAAGGGCCAAATCCCTTTCCCTGCTTGCTGTGCGAATGTAAAAAAATTTGTTGGCCGTCTTGGGAAGTCACCCTCAAAACATCCGAAAATGCAGTTTAAAAAGAAATTTTTGCGTATTTAAAAATGAGCATAATTTACTGAAAACCCTTTTTCTTTTGTGAAGGGGGTTTTAAAAAAGGGAGTCGTTGAAAAATCAAGATGGTCCATCCCCATAAATTTTAAAGGGTTTTTTTCCTTTTTTTAAAGGGGCGCAGTAAATTTTTTGTCCCAAAGTATCCCAAAAATTTGCAATAATTTGTCTGGGATGTAAAAGGCCACGTTTGCGTTTTGTGAAACCCGTTGGGGACTATCAGGGCCAAAATCTAAACCTCTTTTCTACCCTTTGCACAGTCCCCCCAAACCCAGAGCCACGGGAAACATTCCCCACAAAAATTTTCCTTTTGCTGATTTGCCGGAAATTTTTTTTTGGGGGCCCTATGAGCGTAATTTTTCCTTCGGGAACGATTTTTCCAAAACTTCCCCCTTTTTTGGTTATTTTTTGATTGGCTGCTGTGGGGATCACTTTTTCTAAGAAGTTTAAAACAAAAAGTTCTTTTTTCTGTGATGGGCAACCCTTGCTCCCTCTCCTTTCCCACGTTCCCCCTGCTTTTTAACCTCCAATTGAGATTATTGATTGCTGCTAGTTTTGCTTTGACCCAAAGTTCCCCGCAACCCCTGGGAGTTTTTTTTGTACTGCACTAGCCAGCTGCTTGTAGTTAATTCTGAAATGGGGAGGCTCGTTCTCACATTCTTGTGATTCATCTGCAGAGGAGATCATGTCCTCCTGATCAGAGTCTAATTTACTTGCAGTTCCCTTCTCCTTTCTTGTAATAGGAGCCATCTCGTTATCTCCACAATTGACAAATCTCCACTCTCTGTATCAATTTGCCATACACTGCATTAAATTAAAAGTGTCAGTAAGGGATTGCAGGGGTTGCAGTATAGCCTACCTTTTCTGCCTCTCTCCTATACCTCCAAGGGCTGATCTTTGGGCTTGAGCAGGGATTATGAATTTTTAGATGCTGGCCTGCAGTTATAATCAAAAAGGCCACCGGCACTGTGTTTTGGCGCCTTTTCCCTTCTTCACCCTCTGTGGACACTCAGGCTGCTTTTGTCACCTTTCCCCCGTTCTCAATCCACACAGTACCTGTGCAGGTTTGTCATCCGCCGTCTCCTCTCTCCTGTGCCCGTTCAGTGGATGAGTTCTCCTCTTAGCCGCGCTATTAGCTGCGGCGAGACGCGCTGCTGTGGTGTTGTGCTGCCTTCCGGCAGTTCGCAGTGAAGCTCGCGGCTCCGGGGATTTCCCTCCTCGCCGGACTGTGCTGGGAGACCGCGACTGCACCGGATGGTCTCCGATGCCTTCCCATGTCCTCTGAGACGCTTTTCAGCGGTGAGCTGCAGCTATAGATGCTGGTTTGATGGTGGGTCTGGAGGAGCGCACGGAACGCGCTCCCTACATCACCAGCGCCGGAACCGGAAGATCCAACACACCTTTGCTCATTACATCAATTTGTGACCCAAATACCACTCTTACCATAATTATGGGGGACATTGTACACCAGGATACCACGGGAATTGTCAATCCTGCAAATGGACATCTACAGCATAATGGAGGCTTAGCTGAAGAAATTGTGAAGGAAGGTGGAATGGGGATACAGGAAGAATGTGATGACATTATTGCACGTTCCAGTGGTGCTCCCCTTCCCGTGTCTGCAGTAGTTGCCACTCGAGCAGCCGACTAAACTGCAAAACATTATTCATGCTATTGGACCCCTATACAATAACGTATGCCACGATAGTTGTGTCCACCTGTTGAAACAAACTATACATAATGTGCTTGAATTGGCCCAAGCGAATAAATTTCAATCTTTGGCAATACCCCTCATCTCTTCTGGCATTTGTGGGTTCCCACCTATGGCATGTATACATACCATTCTCACTGCATTCCTTGAACACAAACCAATTCCACCCGTACGTGAAATACGGATAGTGGTACTAACAGACGCTATGGCCAAATGTCTGAAGAATACTTGGCTCACCCTTACCCAATCCACACTTTCTCCCAAGGAAATCTCACCCATTCACAGGGACATAACCTCCATCCTGCCACAACCTATACCCGCACTGCCACCACCACCATCACCACTAGCACCAGAACCAGAATCATTCATTGGCTTACCCCTGTCACCACCACTAGAATCTTTTTCTCTTCCCAAGCTTCCTCATTCTCAGTCGACACCAGAGCCTGCCATAAAACCCAAGGATGAACCAATCTACATGCCTTTTACACCAGAACAAGTCAACAACCTACTAACCCAGATGCCAGACCCTGAGAAGAACCCTATGACATTTTACCGTGGCATCAGTCAAATACAAAAGACATATTCTGCCAATTGGAAGGACCTATACCATGTTGCCAGTATCAAGGCTGGTGATTCCTTTTGGCCGATCATCAAATCAGCCCTGGAAGAAGACAATGTTGAGGACATCCGTGCTTACTCAGCTGGAGAAGAGTTCTGCCGTTGTCTTCACTCCTGGGCCAAGGAACGCTTGGCTGAATCCTCAGTCAATATCTTCAATTCTACTCAAGACAGTACTGAATCTGTAGAGAATTACTACCATAGAATGTCTGCCTTATTCCAGGACCATGGATTTGATATGAACACTAAAGTTCACAAAATCCTCTTTACAACCACGTTTGTTAAAGGTCTCCTTAAACCAATTTGGGATTACTTTGAAACTATTCGAGCAGAATATGTAGAGCTACCTGGTAGTCAACTTCTCTCCATTGCAAAGGCTCAGAGTTCTTTGTTGGCTCAAACTGATTCTTGTCAACAATTGAGGAAGGTTCCTACAGTAGCCCTAATACAAGAGCTCCTTGAGGGCCCTACAACTCGGCCTCTCGAGACCATACTCTAAAATCAACCAATGCAAGTCTACCCGGGATATCAACCTACAGACTCCTATCGACCTAATGGCTCATGAAACTTCCAACGCACACCCCCTGGCGGACAAGGCAAGTTCAGAAATCTTTTTTTTACTGTAAACGACCCGGACAAGTCATAAGGGATTGCCGCACTAAAGCTCGGGATGACAACAGGAACCTTGCTACCAACGGGCATCCTATTCTATCATACCCTCAAGTAACTAGAATCTAATCGACACTCAGTATCAACTTCACGGACCTTAACCATCAAGATTCAACCAAAACACACAACGTAGACCCCAACCAAATAAAAATTCGTTCATTGGACCTCAATTCACCAATCCTAACCATAATCAGTACCAACAGGCCAACAGTACCACTCAGGATGTCTCCTATCCTCCTCCTCCACCACAAGACACCTCTTACCCTTCTCAACTATAGGATTCCAGCAAGCCTGTGTCTACTGGAAGCTATAAGGAAAAAAATAAAATATGTAAAAAAAAAATGATTAAGGCAGCAAAGCTGGAGACAGAAAGACATATTGCCATAGAAAGTAAAAGTAACCCCAAAATATTTTTTAACTATATAAATAGTAAAAAGATTAAAAAAGAAAATGTTGGCCCTTTAAAAAGTACTGAGGGAGAGACTATAGAGGGCGATGAGAAAAAAGCAAACCTATTAAACAATTTCTTCTCCACTGTATTTACCAAGGAGGATGACCTTCCTGTTGATGAGCAAAGGGAGGAGGTAAATTCCAACTTAAATGTTTCTTGTCTAACCCAGGAAGAAGTGCAGCTCCGCCTTAGGAAGCTTAAAATAGACAAATCACCTGGCCCTGACGGTATACACCCGCGTGTCCTAAGGGAGTTAAGTAATGTGATAGATAGGCCCCTATTCTTAATATTTATGGACTGTATAATAATGGGTTATGTCCCAAGGGGTTGGTGCATAGCAAATGTGGTGCCAATATTCAAAAAGGGGTCAAAAAGTGATCCAGGAAACTATAGGCCGGTAAGTTTAACCTCTGTTGTGGGTAAAATGTTTGAAGGTTTTCTAAGAGATGCTATCCTGGACTATCTCACTGCAAATAAATGTATAACGCTGTTACAGCATGGGTTTATGAAGAATCGGTCCTGTCAAATTAATCTCATCAGCTTCTATGAGGAAGTTAGTTCAAGACTGGATCGGGGTGAGGCACTGGATGTCATATATTTGGATTTTTCTAAAGCATGTGATACTGTTCCACATAAAAGGTTGGTAAGTAAAATGAGAATGCTTGGACGGGGGGGAAAATGTGTGCAAGTGGGTAAGCAACTGGCTCACTGATAGAAAACAAAGGGTAATAATTAACGGTACATACTCAGACTGGATCCCTGTTACTAGTGGGGTACCACAGGGCTCAGTATTGGGCCCTATCCTCTTTAATATTTTCATAAATGATCTTACACAGGGATTGCACAGTAGAATATCAATCTTTGCAGATGATACTAAGCTCTGTAAAGTAATCCACACAATAGAGGGTAATGCGTTATTACAAAGGCATCTAGATAGGTTGGAGGCCTGGGCAGAGAAGTGGCAAATGAGGTTTAACAGTGATAAATGCAAGGTTATGCACATGGGGAGGAAAAATCCATTACATGATTACATGTTAAATGGAAAAACACTGGGTAAAAGTGACATGGAGAAGGACTTGGGTATCCTGGTGGACAGTTAACTTAACTGCAGCAGCCAGTGTCAGGCAGCAGCAGCCAAGGCTAATAGGATCATGGGTTGTATTAAAAGGGGCATAGATGCACATGATGGGAACATTATTCTCCCATTATACAAGTCACTTGTTAGACCACACATGGAATATTGTGTTCAGTTTTGGGCACCAGTGCACAGGAAAGACATTGTAGAGCTTGAACAGGTACAAAATAAGTAAAAGGACTGGGTGGACTGCAATACCCAGAAAGATTAGCAAAGTTAGGGTTATTTAGTTTAGAGATATGTTTAAATATATTAAGGGCCAATATAGAGATCCCGCTAAAGATTTATTTATACCCAGGACTGTATCAAGAACAAGGGGGCATCCTCTACGTCTTGAGGAAAGAAAGTTTCTACATAAACATAGAAAGAGATTCTTTACTGTTAGAGCGGTGAGACTGTGGAACTCTCTGCCAGAGAAAATTGTCATGGTGAATTCACTAACAGAGTTCAAGAAGGGATTAGATGCATTTCTGGAGTGTGATAATATAACAAGCTATAGTGACTAGGATTCTGGAGAGGGGTCGTCGATCCAGAGATTTATTCTGATCGACAGATTGGAGTTGGGAAGGAATTTTTTTCCCTAACATGAGGACAATTGGCTTCTACCTCATGGGGTTTTTTGCCTTCCTCTGGATCAACACTTTAACACTTTAGCAACACTTTAGCAAAATGGTCTGAATTGGATGGACGTATGTCTTTTTTCGGCATGAGAAACTATGTTACTATGTAACTATATACTGTTTTTGTTAATGCCGCTGAGAATACCACCATCAGTCATTCTGGACCCGTATTGACTGTCAATCTTCCAATTAACGGCCACCAACTTCCTTTCCTCGTAGACACAGGTGCAGCCAGATCTGTTCCGAAAACTTTGGACATTCCACCAGATATCATCCTTTCTCCTGATTACATTTCATGCGTTGCAGTGGATGGACGACCGACCCAAACTCGCTTGACCTACCCTGAACCAATTGGACAACACGGACTCCTATCCAGACTGCTTGTCTCTCCTACCTCTCCAACTAATTTCCTTGGGGCCGACCTTCTACAGAAAAAGAATGCTACTATCAGATATGATTCCTCTGGAATGTATTTGGACTTTGACACTCCCATATCACATGAAGTAATCTGCGCTCTTCAAGCAGTTCCTGCTCTCCACATGCTTTCTAAACATAAACCCCATCCCTCCTAAACTTTTGAAAAAGCCCCCATGAAGTGGGGTCCTAAGGTCTGATGATGTGGCCCTCCCCCCATTTACCTGTACACTTTTTCTAAAGAAGGGCAACCCCTCCTCGACTGCCTCAATCCCCCTTAAAAGCGTCAAGAACAATTCTGGGTAAAGATTGTACGGGGGTAGGGGATCCGCTGGCCCACCGCGGCGATGGTGGAACCCCACGCCGGGGAAACGGAATTGTAGGTCCCGGTATTCCAGACCCCGCCGCAAAGGGGGTGGATTTGCTGCGGGGGAGTCTCAGGGGTTTCCATGGCGGGCTTGCCTCGGTGGCGGCCAAGGGTAGACGTGTACAGATTGTCAGGCAAGCTGTAGTCAGGATAGGAGAAGGTCGGACAGGCGGCTCGGATCTAACGTGGACGGCAGAAGGTCAGGACAACGGCTCTGGTGTAACGTGGACGGGCAAAAGGTCAGGCAGGCGGAAAGTTCGTGGTCAATAAACGTAGGAAGGGGGTGGGTCAGGGAATAGACAAGATGGCTGGAACGTTTTCCCGAGGAAAAACACACTAAGGACCCGGCGGGGGGCCGGGCAGGAAGGGGCCAGACTAAATAGGAGCAGTGCCCGGCAATACCAATTTACCGGCGATGCCCTTTTTAAATTTAAACAGCCGGGCCGTGTCCCCCCTAGGGGGGACCCCACCCCCGGGAGATGGGATGACTGAGCAGGAGGCGCGGCCGGGTAATTTGACCCCGGGGGGGGACTGGGACAAGAGGGCCCCCAAACCGCGTGGGGGCGGGGCTCCGTGGGGGCCGCAGCAGGACGGCCTGCGACCGACAGAGGTGCAGGAACGTCGTGACGTCCCCCCCTCTTGGGCCCCCCCCCTTAGGCCCCCCTCTTACTGGAACGAAGAAATCTTGGATGATTTTTCGGTTCGGATATTCCCCTCCGGCCCCCAGACCTCTTTGGGCCCAAAAACCCCTTCCCGTCTACCAGAAAGTACCGTTTCCCTTGTTCTCCTCTCGCAGGATCTCTTGCTTCAAAGCTTGGAGCATCAGCTATGGGTGGAGGGGGGTAGACTTAGAAGAAACATTTAAAGGCCGGGGTTTTATAGAGAGCGTGGAAAGAGTTAGGATTCTCATGGGGGGAGGGACCCGGATTTTGTAGAAACCGGATTAATGGAGTGAAAACCCTCAAAGGGCCCCAGGAAGCGGGGGGTCCCAATTTGTAGGGGGGCATTTAAAGACGGCATTTTGGCGCAGCCACCCCTTGTCACTGGGGAGAAGAAAGGGGGAGGCTTCTTCCTTTGTCGGTTGGGTCTTCGTGGGTGGGAAAGCGCAAAAGCAGAGATTGGGGGTCGGGGACAGAGGGGTTTTTGTCCTGAACCAGTGGTCCGCCGCGGAACTCGGGGAGATCCCAGAGGGAGGGGTGGGCGGGGATGAGCCGTATACAATGTAGAAGGGGGGGCCCCCCTGCGGATTCTGAGTCTTGGGGGGTTTGTAGGAACCCGCCATGGCAAAATTTGGGACCAATGTCTTGGCGTCTGAAACGAAGTGGCGTAGATAACCTCCAAAGACCTGGTTTACTCTCCCCACGGGCCATTCGCTGGGGGTGGTAAGCAGACGAAAAGTCGAATTTTCCCTGGGTTGGGAACCGGGGGACGCCAAAAATTTGGAAAAAAATGGACCCCCCGACCCGAGTGATTTTGCTGTGGGCCCAGCAGGGAAACATGTGGAAAAAATGCTCCCCCGAGGGTGGCCGTGGGGGCCCCCGGCAGAGGGAAAAAAAATGCGCCATTTTGGGAGAACGTTCAGTAGTCCCCCCAAATGAGGTGTTCCCGCCGAAGGGGGGAGATCGGTTAAAAAGCCCATCGCAATGTTGGTCCAAGGTTGCGTGGAATGGGTAGTGGGTGTTTTTTGACCGCGGCTTATGACGAGGCGTCTTGTTGGGGGCACAGGAGTTCGGGCCTAAAACGAATCCTTGAAACCCTTTGCGAGTCGGGCCCACCAATAAACCGGGATTTCAAAAGGAAGGTCTTTCGGCGCCGGGATGACGGCACAAAGAGAAATGGCCCATTTGGGATGCGTCGCGGGGCAGGGCTTTACGTGGCCCTCCCTGGGGGAAACCTTCGGAGGTCAACTGGAGCACCCGAGATAAGGCGTTTGGGGGAATTTATGCTTGGAGTGGACCCCTCCCCACCACGTCAGAACCCCGGGAAGGGCGCCCGCCTTGTGTTCTTCTCCGGGGGGGGGAAGGAATCTGGGGTCGAACGGGAGAAGAAGAGCGACCCTAGCCTGGCGTGGGTTAGTCGTGGGCCGGAGGTATTAAAGGTTTTTTGGCCCAAATAGATGCAGTTGGGATGGCGGCCCCCCAATAGGTAGCCCATTCCCAAAAGCCATTTGTGGCAGAACTCCGGTCCCTTCGTGTATTTCCCCTTTTAGCTGGGAAAGTTTGGAAAAGAAGCCAATTCGGTCTTGCCCGTGGGCCTTTTTTTGCTTTAGGATGGTCAGACCCCCAGAGAGGCATCCATTAAAAGGTGAAGGGTTTCGGGGGTGCGGCCGCGAGAGGACAGATGTGTGGTAAAGGCAGATTGGCTTTGCAAATGCCTTCGCTTCGGGGGGCCAGCTGGTGGGTTGCGGTTTTTTGTGAGAGCACTATCGGAGCCACTAGCGTAAAAAAAGTGGGGAATAAATGGCGATATTGTTACAGAACCCCAAGAACGCTGTATGGCACGCAAACCAAAGGGGCGTGGCCACGCAACACGGCTGCGCTTTGCTGGCCCTCTGTAGGCCTCGTTAAAAATAATGTCCCCCAGAAACGGAAGGCTTTTTTTGGTAAAAAGGGGCATTTTCCCCGTTGGCATAAGGTGTTATGCGGAGCCGCTTCAACATGACGGCATGACAATGTGGGTCTCGGGGTTTCAGGCGGGGGTACCCCAAAATATCGCCCAGATGCCCATACGCAGGTGTAGAGAAGTCCTAAAAATGTCATTCACGAGCTCCGGAAAGACGGCAGACACATTAACAGTCCAAAGGGCTTACCAGGTACCAAAAGTGGCCGTCCGGGTGTTGAAGGCCGTCTTCATTCACCCCCCTTGGGTTCGGACCAAATTGGGCCCCTTAGATCCAGCTTGGAGAAAATCCTTGCGCCTGCGACGATCAATAAACTCCGTGTAAAAGGGGTAGGGGTAGTTTTTTTCCGTGATCTTATTAGCCCCCGGTAATCAATGCAGGGGCTAGGTTTCCCTATTCTTTTCCACAAAGAAAAATCCTCCCCCCAACGGGAGAAGGGGATTCCGAAAAACCCCCCTTTCTGGGATTCTCACAAATGTATTGGACATGGTTGTGTCTGGGAAAGGGGATAGGGTTTTGACTTCCCCCGAGGAGGGCGGGGGTCCCGGGTGGGCAATGGACAATCTTTTAGGCGATGTGGCGGCAGGGTCTTCCCTGTTCCCGGGAAGCATAGATATCCTGGAAAGCAGTAGGAAGCCCGGGGAGGGGCTTAGTGGTCCTAAAAAGGGGCTGGCACTGGCGGGGTGTCCCCAAAACACGGGACCCCCCTCTGGCCCATCGCAAGCTGCCCGTTGCCGTAAAGCCCCGGGGCATGGGCTGCAGCAGGAAGACCCAATTTGAGGGCGAAAAGACCGGGGAACACATAGAACAATGTTCTCTTTGTGAAGTGCCCTATTGGGGGAAAGGCCCCTGTCGGAAACGGACTGGGTCACGGGGATTTCCCCAGGGAGGAGGAAAGGACGGGTTTTCCCCAGGGGAACCAGGGGAAGGCAGTTTTGGAAAACCGGGGGCAGGCCCGGGAATTTTTCCAGCAAAACCCCGGAGTCGAATGCTAAAAATTTAAAAGTGGGCCCGGTTCAGTGCCGATCGGACCGAAATGTTCGGGGGGGAGGACTGCCACGTTAGGGTGCTTCCCCCCTACCCTAGGTGTCCCCGTTCCCCCCGGACGCCTGGGCGAAGCAGACAACAACGGGGGAGATGTCGGGGCTGCCGAGTAGAGAATAGGTTTCTTTGCCCCGTCGGTTAAGTTTTGCGGAGAAGGTGGGCCTTCCACTTGCAGGGCCTTTCCACGGCTGGCTAAAAAGGGGCGGGTGGAGGCCGTAGAAACACCGGTGCAAGATGGATGGACGGGTGTACGGGCGGTTCTTGTCTTGATGGAGCTCCTCCCCCTTTCTGCAAAATCGGATGTCAATCCTTTTTTAAGGTGGATTACTCGCTTCAAAAAGACGGGGGCCCCGGGCGGCGAGGCATCCTTTTTTGGGCTAGGGGCACTTTCCGGGAGCCCGATGTAGTGTGCGGAATTGCAGGCGTAGTCTCCCCGGGGGGTTTCCCCTTGCGCGGTTAAACAGGGTGATTTGGCAGACGCCCCGGGACAGCGGGTTTCCCTGAAGACATCCGGAACTCTAGTAAAAATGTCGCTAGATGGCCCTGATTGGGGAAACCCCGGTCCCCAAAAGGGGTTTTCCCAGGCCGGGTTTCCGGAGGGAGATGACACGAAGGCCCCCTTGGGTCTTTCTGCGGAAACTGACCTGCCTTTTAGTTCCCCATGCGGGAGCCTGGGTGATAAAACCCCCGAGACCTTGGGGTCCCCATAAACTTAGTTGGCATGGATAACCCGGGGTTGGGACGACTGGGGCAACTGCCCGGGGGAACCACGCGCCCACTGCTGGCTGGTTTGGGGATGAAAGCTGCACCAGAGAGGAGGTTTCTCGGTGTTGGCTTTCTGCGCGATCTGTTTGGATGCTTGGCCAAAAACGGTGGGGATATGGCGACACTTGGCAAAGACACCTTGGCGGGATCCATGGCGGTTCTACTGTAAAGGAGGGTAGTGGTTCGTGGCCACCGCACGATGGTGGAAGCCATGCCGGGGAAAGGAATCTAGTAGGTCCGGTATTCACCCGAGCCCGCCGCAAAGGGGAGACTTGCTGCGGCGGGAGTTTCCAGGTCGTTTCCATGGCGGGGCTTGCCCGCGGTGGCGGCCCAAAGGGGGACGTAGAAGATTGTCAGGGAAGTCGTGTAGGGACAGGCAGAAGGTAGGGCAGGGGGTCTGGATCTAAAACATGGACGGCGGTTGGATCGTAAAAGTGGGCAGGGGAAGGGCAGGGAGGCGGCAAGATTTGTGGGCGATAAACTTAGGAAGGGGTCGGTACACGAATAGACAAGAAGGTGGAACGCTTTCTAGAGGTAAAAACACTAAGGATCGGCGGTGCTGGCAGGAAGGGGCCCGACCTAAATGGGCGGGGCCCCGGAATACCCCAAATTTGGCGCAATCCCCTTTACATTTCAAACAGCCGGGCCGCGGTGCCCCCAGGGGCGGAGCCCCCGCGCCGGGGGTGGGACTGTGAGCAGGAGCGCGGTGGGTAAATTGACGCCGGGGGGGGACTGGGACAAAAGGGACCCGAACTGACGTGCGGGGCGGGGTCCGCTGGGAGCGCAGCCGGAGCGCCCCGGCCCGAGGGCGAGGGGGCAGGGGCGTCTTGACAAAATTAAAACCCTTTTTGGACAATGGGGTGTCTCCACGTTTCACCTTTTAAAAATACACCCCCGGATGCGCATTTCTTCACAACCCCATTAAAAAACTTCAAGGATTTCTAGGCCTCACACTTTCTGTCGACAATGGGGGACCCAATGCTTCCCGGGCTTTGCAACCCTTTTATGCATCTTCCCCGGACTTTTTTTCCACCAAAAACTCTCATCTGAGGAGAGAAAATGTTTTCAAAACCCCGAAACAAATTATCCTACAAGCTCCCGGGTTGGAATCCCGGACTACCACAACCCTTTTAACCTCTTTCCCCTTGAAAATCATGGCCCGCTTTGGAGGTTTGCAAAAAACATGGAGAACGTATGAGACCCCTTTGGATATAGTCTTGCAAGATAGATCCCGTTGCACGAAATGCCCCTACTTGCCTAAAAGCTGTTATTGCTGCCAGTCCTTTTGAAAAGATCAAAAACATCATATTGGGCCACCCCGTACTGTTTTGGCTCCCCCATGATCTTCAAGGGATTTGAAGCGTTATCAACCTCTTTTAGTAAACAGCGCCTCTCCCTTCAATCTCATTATGTTTCCTGAGAAGTCACTTGAAGAGATGTTCTACTCTCAACCGAGCCCCTTGCCTCCCCTATTGGGCCGGAAATGGCAGATGAGGGTTTAACACTGATAAATGCAAGGTTATGCACATGGGGGAAAAGAATCCCTTACATGATTAAGTTTAAAGGAAAAACACTGGGTAAAAGTGACATGGGGAAGGTTTGGGAAGGAGAAGGGCTTGGGAATCCTGGTGGCAGTAAAAATTTAATTGTGCAGCCCGTGCGGCGCAGCAGCCAAAGCAAAAAGGATCTGGGGGGATTTTAAAAAGGGGGATAGATGAATGATGAGAAAATTTTTCTCCTTTACAAGTCACTGGTTAGCCACACATGGATATTGTGTACAGTTTTGGGCACCAGTGCACAGGAAAGACTTGTGAGTTTTAAAAAGGACAAAAGGGGGCAACAAAAATAATAAAAGGGCTGGGGGGATACGTACACAGAAAGATGGCAAGATTAGGGGTTTTTTTGTTTGAGAAAAGAAGGCTTCGGGGGGGGAAAAATAAATATGTTTAAATACATCAAAAGGGCAATTGAGTCTTCCCCAAAATTTTTTTATTCCCAGGGTGTTCTAGAACAAGGGGGATCCTTTCGTTTGAGGAAAAGAAAGTTTCTACATAAATAGAAAGGGATTTTTTTGTAAGGCGTGAGACTTTGGGTTCTCTGCCCGGGGATGGTCATGGGGAATTCAATAACCGGTTCAAAAAGGGGGTTTTGGGTGCATTTTGGGGTAATAATATAACAAGTTATAGTGACTAGGATTAGGAGAGGGGTCATTGATCCAGGGTTTTTTTTGTTGCCAGTTGGAGTCGGAAGGAATTTTTCCCTAAAATGGGAAAATTGGCTTTTCCTCATTGGGGGGGGTTTTTCCTTCCCCTTTGGTCCAAAACCCCTTGCACAAAAGGCTGAAAATAGTGGAGGGCTTGTCTTTTTTTAGCCTTACAAATATGAAACTATGAAACTTCAAGGGGGGGGAAGATGAAAATAGACGCCCCAGATTACTTTTTTTGATGCCCCTTTAGCCAAAAGGAGGTGAAACTTCCTCTTTTTACTGTTTACATAAGCTGGAAAAAAAACTTGTTTTTTAAGATGGATTTGATTTGGGGTGAAAAGGACGATTCCATACGGATTTCCCGTGGTTACCCGAAGAAAACCCTGAGGCGCATCTTTACCCTTTGGAATGTCAGCCCAAAAAGCTGAGTTGGGCTGGTTCGGAGCTTTAAGCTCGCTGAAAGGGGGACTGTGAACATATTCCGATCAGCCTTTATGTATGGGGTAGCCAGCTTTGGCCCGAAGTGGGCCCTGCAGGTTTCCCGCAGTAGTGGAACCCCCTCAGGAATCAAGAAGCCGTTCGATTCTGATGAATCTCTCAGTTGCCAGCCCAAGGGCTGTTTTTAAAATTAAAGCTCAGGGAAGAAGGAGAAAGAAGAAGCAAAAGGCAACAAGGACGCCTGGGGGCAGGGCCGCGCTCTCCTCCCAAAGATTCGAGAAGAGCCGAGTGGCGTATTTGTATGACGGAGCGAGGAAAAGAAAAAAAGAAAAAGAAAAGAAAAAGGGGAAGAGGAAGAAGGAAGTTCAAGGACAAGATGTACTGAAACCAAGTGTTTAACCCGTTGAGACAATTTTAAAAATCAAAAAAACCCAAAGGAAAGGGAGAGTTGGGGGAAATTTGGGGGCAGTAATCCCAAGATTTATTCTGGAGGAAAGACAAAACTTTGTTTACCCCGGGCATTATATCCCGCTGTAGTACAATGGTCTCATTGTATCCCCTGAGGAACTAACCCGATGATTTCTTCAATCAACAAGATATACCCAGCACCCCCGGGAAACTCCACCCCCAGAAAAATATGCTAGAAACTGGAAATAGCAATACCCGTAACCCAGGAGGACTGATGCCAACACCAAGAAGCATTGGCTAAAACCCCTATCCCTTTTCCCAAAAGGGTCCCCCAAAATTTATCACATTGAATTACCCAAAGAGTAGAAAGTACAAATTTTGTTCTAGTGGTGGTGGTATTTCTAGGATGGCCCGAAGCCTTCCAGTCATACATGACGGCCGAAACCACATGAAGAAAAATGTTGATGAAAAGGGGTGCCCGATCGGAAACCCTTGGTTATTTAAACTAACCAAGGACCTGCCCACACTGCAGAGGTAAAAAGTGACATTTGGAAATAGCGGAGCTGCCTCGGCCCCGCACACTCCCCACCTCCCCAACCGTGGGAATGTGAAAAAAATGAACACCCCTTGAAGAAAAAATTTTGAAAACTAGCAAACAAAATCTCTTTCTGGGCCCAAAATCCTACCCCTTGACTCTATTCTGCAGAAAACCCCTAAACAGCTGGTCTCATCCCTTTTGAGTATTTTTTGGGCCCCCCCAGATTGGGGAGGTTCCCTCCCAGCAATTGAGTGCAGGGAAATGTTGCCTTTTTAAAAATTTATATTTTTGTGTAATTAATTGAATTTAACCCATGCCTAGTGTTTCCCCCATTCCGATCCAGACTCTGATCAAAGCACCCACGAGTGCACCTGGTGAAATCGGTGGGGGGTGAAAACACGTCAGAGTTCTCTGGGCCCAATTTGAAGGACCATACCAGTCCCCCTGGTGTCCCCCAAATTCAGTGAAAAATGAAGCTTTTTTACCGAGCTCCTGCCCCTTTCTCATCCGAATTCCCGAAAAAGCATGCCCTCCGAGTTTTAAACAAATCTGGTTGCAACTTATTGAAGGACAAGCCCTACTGAGCAAAAAGGTGGTAGCCGTTTTGAACCCCCGGGGTTCACGCGGTGAAAACCCCCGCCCACGGGACCCCGGCGAAAGACAAGGGGCCCCATCCCGAGCTGGCCTATTGTCTTTAACTGGGCGACACCAGTGACTCACCTGGCCACAACCTCCAGCGGTGAGGTGAAAGGGCTCACGCTCTCCGCTCGGGACGGATGCCGAGCTGAAACGGGGCCGGGACCGCATCACCACCAAGGCCACAAGACTTTCCCGCCACAAGTGGCACCCAGGCGCCATCTTGGAAACGCCGCAAGACCAGAGAAGGAAGCGGAGCTGAGCCGAGCTTCGGAGAGCTGGCGCACGAGTGATGAGGGGGACGGAGTCCAGGCCCCTTTTCCCCGGCGGCCCGCCTGCCCGCATAACAGTTTGTGACGGGACCTGCCTTGAGACCCGAAAGCAGCAGCCGGACACACCAGAGCGTGACCGAGGTACAGCACCCGAACGCCTGCAGCGGCGGGACACTGCCTCCAGGGTCCCACGCACTCCCGGACCGCAGGGCTCTCCTAATCCTCCTGGACAAAGGACGGCCGATATTACAGCAGTGCAGAGGTGAGACGTGACATCTGACCACCCGCATTGGTGAACTGCCCGCGCTGACGCACCCCTAGCCCACAAGGCCCTTCCTGCCTCTGGGTGATGATGGGCCGAAGCTGCTCAGCACAGAGACATGACACTGTTCCCGGACACCGATATTGGCGGGAAATTGACCCCAAGGGACCTAGCACCCCCAGAACAAAAAACTCTTTCTACCCTGTGGGTGAAAAAAGGTGGAAGCCATAACCTCGGACACATCCCCAGACTAAGGCCCTTGACCCTCTTGCCAGTTGGCCTCCCAAAGAAAGAGGTCTCCCCTTGCCCACTTATAGTGCCCCACCTCACCACAGACCTGTGTGGATATGTAGAATAGGTCGGCCACAGTTATGGGACTCTGAGTTACTTAAAATTGGAGGACAGTAGCGGCCCCATGTACTTACATATGATCAGCTGCTAATATTACTCCCCCCTGTTCTGCAAAGCCTGCTGGTCAAGGTAGACCAACTATCTGGGCGCAACCACCCCGCTCACGCAGACTGACCGTGTCATCTCAACTTTTTGGATTTGCCTACCCACCTTGAGTCACTTATTTCCCAGGTTTGAGGGGACCCATACAGCCAGCAAGGGACGCGTTCCTGGGACCTGTCTATCTGCAGAAACCTGAGGGACTATCTTTAAGATTTCAGGAGGAGATAACAAGGCTCCCTTTACCTTGGATACGCCAGAACCCAAAAAGACTGTGATTGATCTAACCCACTGGAGCACTTGCTTATAACGACTTCAATATCGCCTGATATAATCGGCACTAGTGCATCACGTATCCTTTAACCCCATAACGACCCTGGACGTATGAGTACGTCCCAGGGCCGCTAAGGGGCTCCGCGACTCCCCCGCAGAGCCGCCGGGTGTTAGTGGCTGATCACCGCTAACACCCGGGAGTAACAGCGCCGGCGGGTGGCGCCGCCCGCTGGCGCTGTTTAACCCGTGAGACACTGAATGAACGACGATCGGTGCCGCGCACCGATCATTAGGGTCATCGGCATCAGCGCCGACCGGACATGGCGGTGGGGAGCCCTGTGAAGGCTCCCGTCACTTACATTTCCCGGTTTGCCCCACTTCCAGACGTAGACAGGAAGTGGGGAAACCGCCATCTTTGTACACCCTAATACATTGCCTATGCAATGCATTAGGCTGTATTAACAATCGAGCCCCCTAGTGGTCAAGCACCATAGGGGGACTAAATGTTACAGTGAAAAAAAGAAATAAACTTTTAAAGTACAAAAAAAATAAGTATTAAAAGTTCAAATCACCCCTCTTTCCCCATTTTACAAATAAAATCATTAAAATAATAAAAAGTTACACATATTTGGTATCGCCGCGTCCGAAAAAGTCTGATCTATAAAAATATAACATCATCTATCCCGTATGCTGAACACCGTAGAAGAAAAAAAATTCCAAACGCCAAAAATTGCGTTTTTTGGTAATTTTACGTCACTCAAAAAATGGAATAAAAGTGATCAAAAAAGTCGCATGCATTCCAGACTGCTAGCGATAAAAAGTACACTTCAGCTCGCAAAAAATGCCCCCTCACTGACGTCCATAGGTGTTAGTACAAAAAAGTTATTGGTCGCACAAATTGGCGCTGCGGCGCAAATTTCAAAAATAGAAAATGTTTGGAATTTTTTTACGGTGCCAAAACATAACAGAAACCCTACATGTTTGGCATTGCCGGATGCGTAAAAACACATAGAATAGAATACAGATAACACATTATATTTACCGAAGATTGAAGGCCGTAAAAGCAAAACACCCAGAAACATGGCGAAAATACGTTTTTTTTCACAATTTGTCCCACTTGGAATTTTTTTGCGGTTTCCCAGTATATTCTATAGTACAGTGAATAACACCATTAGAAAGTACATCTTGTTCCGCAAAATAAAAGCCCTCATATGTCTATGTAGGTGGAAAAATAAAAAAGTTATGGCTTTCAGAAGGCGAGGAGGGAAAAACGAATGTTTCACCAAAAAAAAAACGCCGGGTCCTTAAGCGGTTAAAGCGTATAGTGTTTTGCTCTCACACGGGCGACTTTGACCCGAGCACAGTATTATTGAATTTTTGCAGTGAGTTATATTTTGTTTGACTGTGATACTAGATCAAAACGGAAATTGTACTGATGTTCCTGTTATAGTGCACTGATTAGAATATTTGCAGATGGATGTTTCTCTCCTACCCACAGTGCCCTACTTGGCTATACCACAAGAGGGCGTTGTGAGCTCATACAGCCACACATTAATACACTGTGATATGCGACACTCCCCCTTCTGAACATTGTAGACATCTGACACAAGAGGGCAGCAACACTCCAGTGCTACTACTTTCAACACTAATAGCTGCACGATATAGATAGACTTCTTAGACAAAATCCCACAGCGTGAGACCTCAGGAACCTTGCAATACTTTGTAAGGTCATCTGTTTCGATTTCTACCCGGCACATAATCCTCTTTAATCCTCTTTGATCCCTAGCACCTATAGACACGTACTGACTGATAGTGACATTCATCACACAACTTCATCCTCACACACCTCCTCCTTTCTCACTTCTGATACTACAAAAATTACTACAATTCCCTGGCCATCTGTGCCGCAACTGCTAATCTTTCAAGTTTAAAGTTGTTGTCCCTCAGACCTATGGTTAATATATATTGATGGACATGTGATCATATGCCACAAGGCTCCCAATGTAGCCTGTGAAATAAGTGCAGGGCTCCGTAATGTAGTGCAATAGATTTCTGGTATCAGTTATACTGCTAACTTCAATAGTTCTGCACACAGAGTATACATCCCTCCCATCTGGTGGTGGACGGACGAGCAAGACACTGCGTCCGCTGTCTACAGTGGTTTCCTTGACAGCCCACTCCAGATTTGAGACTTGTGTCAAACAGCGGGCCCAAAACCGGCCCAAAAGGTTTCATTTATAATTGTCTCCTGTTGTTTGCACTTGTGTTATAATTGAACACCCTTTCCAGAATTGGAAACATTCTTTAGTTACACCAGACACGAACTTAGACATTTAGACGCCATAGGGGTTAAAACCACTAGAGAGCAGCAGGAGACCACATCTCTCTAAATGGCTGAATAGAGGTGCAGCATCTTTACTTAAACAAATGATAACAATAGACCACTAAGGGGCGGCCACACTCTACTCCCCACCTAGCTAGTAGAAACTCCTAACTAACTGGCAACCAACTGACATACTTGGAGGCTGCTCACTCCCACACTCCCTGAGTCAACACAAATTAGACACGTTTTGAGAAGTGAGTTCACCTTACTTACTTTGGGATAGTACCATAACTAGGTAGCTGGCCATTTACCTAGAACATAATATACCACACATTCAGATAAATACATCACTTGCTACCAACAGTGTTACAACAGTGTTACAATATTTTTCGCCTGTTGCTCACTCCTTTGAGGCACATCTATATAACTGTTTCTTTCCCCTTTCCCACAAACACACAACTCTCACAACTCTGAATTAATGTACCTTGCTTGATGAATATGATGTACCCAGGCTCGGACTGGGCCGCCGGGGGACCGGGGAATCCCCCGGTGGGCCCCCCCGAGCCGCTGCGGGCCCCGGAGGCAGTGCCGCTGTCCCCGGGGCCCGTCCGCGCATCCGGTCCCTGGGCGCTCGGGACCGGCCCGGGAGTTGGGGACTAATGTCCCCGGCTCCCGGGGCTGCACGGTGTCAGCGGAGCACAGCGCCACTAGCGCTGCACTCCACTGATCTCCCCGGCAGGCTGAACGCGTTATGCCTTCAGCCTGCCGGGCGCCGGCCCCTACTGCTGACGTAGGCGCGCGGTGACGTCACATCACCGCGCCGCCTATGCAGGACGGAAGGAGCCGGCGGCAGCTCGGAGCGGCCGGGTGCGGGCAGGAGCCGGAGCCAGGTAAGTGGCTGGTTGTTGTTTCTTTTTTTGTTTTTTTAAATCTACTTACAAGGGCCCTGACTACAAAGGGGCCCCTGGCTACTGAAGGGGGCCCCAGACTACTCTAAAGGGGGCCCCTGACTACGCTAAAGGGGGGCCCTGACTACGCTAAAGGGGGCCCTGACTACTCTAAAGGGGGGCCCTGACTACTCTGAAGGGGGGCCCTGGCTACACTGAAGGGGGGCCCTGGCTACTCTGAAGGGGGGCCCTGGCTACTCTACAGGGGGGCCCTGGCTTCTCTAAAGGGGGGCCCTGGCTTCTCTAAAGAGGGGCCCTGGCTTTTCTAAAGGGGCCCTGGCTAACTAAAGGGGGGCCCTGGCTAATAAAGGGGGGCCCTGGCTAATAAAGGGGGGCCCTGACTACATAAAGAGGGGCCCTGACTAATAAAGGGGGGCCCTGACTAACTATGGGGGCCCTGGCTACCTAAGGGGGCCCTGGCTACTGTAAAGGGGGCCCTGGCTTTTCTAAAGGGGCCCTGGCTAACTAAAGGGGGGCCCTGGCTAACTAAGGGGGCCCTGACTACATAAAGGGGGGCCCTGACTACATAAAGGGGGGGCCCTGGCTACTGTAAAGGGGGCCCTGGCTTTTCTAAAGGGGCCCTGGCTAATAAAGGGGGGCCCTGGCTAACTAAGGGGGCCCTGACTACATAAAGGGGGGCCCTGACTAATAAAGGGGGGCCCTGACTAATAAAGGGGGCCCTGGCTACCTAAGGGGCCCTGACTACAAAGGGGGCCCTGGCTACTGTAAAGGGGGCCCTGGCTACTGTAAAGGGGCCGTGGCTACTCTGAAGGGGGGCCCTGGCTACGCTAAAGGAGGCCCTGGCTACTGAATGGGGCCTTGGCTACTCTAAAGGGGGGCCCTGACTAACTATGGGGGCCCTGACTACAAAGGGGCCCCTGGCTATGCTGAAGGGGGGGCCCTGACTACTCTAAAGGGGGGCCCTGGCTACACTAAAGGGGGCCCTGACTACTCTAAAGGGGGGCCCTGGCTACCGAAGGGGGCCCTGGCTACTCTAAAGGGGGGCCTTGACTTCTAAAGGGGGGCCCTGGCTACTCTAAAGAGGGGCCCTGGCTACTGTAAAGGGGGCCCTGGCTACTGTAAAGGGGGCCCTGGCTCGTCTGAAGGGGGCCCTGGCTACTCTAAAGGGGGGCCGGTGCTACTCTATTGGGGGCCCTGGCTTTTCTAAAGGGGGCCCTGGCTAACTAACGGGGGGCCCTGGCTAATAAAGGGGGGCCCTGGCTAACTAAGGGGGCCCTGACTACATAAAGTGGGGCCTGACTAATAAAGGGGGGCCCTGACTAACTATGGGGGCCCTGGCTACATAAAGGGAGGCCGTGACTAACTATGGGGGCCCTGGCTACATAAAGGGAGGCCGTGACTACCTAAGGGGGCCGTGACTAGCTAAGGGGGCCCTGACTACCTAAGGGGGTGCCCTGGCTACATAAAGGGGGCCCTGGCTACTTAAAGGGGGGCCCTGGCTACATAAAGGGGGGCCCTGACTAACTAAGGGGGCCCTGACTAACTAAGGGGGCCCTGACTAACTAAGGGGGCCCTGACTACATAAAGGGGGCCCTGACTAACAAACGGGGCCCTGACTAACAAACGGGGCCCTGGCTACGTAAAGGGAGCCCCTGGCTACGTAAAGGGGGCCCTGACTAACAAAGGGGGCCCTGGCTACCTAAAGGGGGCCCTGACTACCTACACACTTGCTAAAGGAGGCCCCTAACTACCTGTATACTACCTAAAAGAGACCCCTAACTGCCTGTATACTACCTAAAGGAGGCCCCTTACTGCCTGTATACTACCTAGAGGAGACCCCTGTCTGTATACTACCTAAAGGAGGCTTTAACTGCCTGTATACTACCTAAAGGGGGTCCCTAACTGGTTGAAGCCTATATAAAGGGGACCCTAACTACCTACAGTCTACCTAACTGGGGTCCACCAACCTAACTGTAGCCTATCAACTTGCCTAACTGGGGCCTGCTTATCTAACTGGGGGCTGTTTACTTACCCACCCGTGGCTAGGTAGCCACCCACCTACCTGGGGCCGGGCTTCCAACTTATCCAGCGGGAGTCTACCTACCTAAATAGGGCCTATCTAGTTACCTGGGGTCTTGCCCATTTGCCTACCTACCTAGGGTCTTGCCTACCTACCTGGTAATATAATTGAGAGGGCAGCAGCCCATAGTTGTAGCATTATCTCCAGGGGGTTAGTCCTCTCCCCACCCTCCAACCCCTTAGGATACTAGGCCTCTAAGTTATGGCTTGTACCCGCTCTCCCACCCCTGGGTAGTTTGTACAGAGGTGGGAATAGATAAAGAGGTGCTGGAAAATTGAGGATTCTAAGATATTTGTGTGTAATTTCTGCAGGGATGAGTTGTGGCCGGGACAAGTCATCATGATGGTGCGGAACTGATGCAGAGGAAAAGGGAAAAAGAACGACTCAAGAGAAGAGAACGACTCCTCAGATAGGACGTCTCCGGTGAGTCCCTTATTTCAGGGGTTATTTTACTTCTATATTGGATCAGTGCTGTACTCACTGTAATGTGATGTGACCTGAGCTGGTGTCTGACCTCTATGTGGTCTCCATATAGCAGTGTTGTAGGTTATATTGGCATTAGTATAGTGGCAGAGTACATGTGTCCCCGATTGTAAGAGTGAGGGAACACCTGACCCTGTGATAGGAGTTAGACTTTCTTTCTTGCTGGTGTTTATTTTAGAAGGTGGTGAGGGGCGTGACCAAGGGAAACGTTGAGGGGGATTTTGTATGTGGGTGGAGGGGGATATTGTATGTGGGTGGAGGGAGATATTGTATGTGGATGGAGGGGGATATTGTATGTGGGTGGAGGGGGATATTGTATGTGGGTGGAGGGGGATATGGATGGAACTACTTAGCCCTGTGTCTATGATATGTTAGACTGACAAATGTGTGACTCACTTGCTATTGTACTACACAATACAGTTCTGTTTTGCACACTGCATTATGTGGTAAAATGGTCGCGTTTATGTCCGAGAGGCCGGTAATATTTTCATGTACAGTAGGGTGGGCCCCCCAAGATCAATTCCCCTGTGGGCCCCAGACCCCCCAGTCCGACACTGGATGTACCTATAATTCGGTTGGCTCCCAATGTAATTATTCAATAACCAAGTCGGGGCCTTATAAGGAACTACCCTCAGCAGTGTGGCATCTAACCCTTGATATACACTCACCTGTAACCACATCTGGTGGAGGACTGTTTCTAACTGATATAACTGGAGTATGGACAGATTTGTTCAGAAACAATCAACTACAAGGGTCACGCGCTCCCCTTCTTCTACGACGCCCTTGCCAGGACCTAAACAGCAGCAATCGTCACATATAAAGAAAAACAAACAAACACCGAAACTCAGCCCCACTACCCAACCAAGCATGGCTTATAAACCACCAGCTTCCACCCCTACCAACACAAGAAGCAACGTGGACTCTCCGGGCGCGGAGGTCACAGATATGCAAGTACCAGCCATCTCTCTAGCACAAGAGGTGTCCCGCCTGCTCCTCCCAGCTTTGGATCGCCGTTTCGACCTCATTCAGGCATCCATCAATGCAGCCCTATCGCAAATAACAACAAATTCGCAAAAAATAGAAGAGCTTGAGTCACGCACGACCTCCGCAGAAGAAACTATCGACAGACTTGATGGCGCCTCCACTTCCCAACAAGCCACTATAGCCGAATTAAGAGAAAAACTGGAAGACCTAGAAAACTGCGAGCGGAGGAATAACCTCAGATTTATCGGTATTCCAGAGGCTGTAACGCAGGACAATTTGGCAACGTATCTTACAGTAGATTTGGTGGGTGCTTTGGGGCTGGAGCTGCCGAGAGATCCCCTGATAGTGGAACGAATCCAAAGGATGGGCACCCGTAGAGAGCAAGGAAGCAGGCCGAGACCAGTCATTGCCCATTTCCACAACTGGACGATTAAAGAGCAGGTTTTGCGGGCATACAAACAGAAAAGAGAGCTAAAAGTGCAGGAGTCCCGAATTTTAATATTCCAAGATTTTTCAATGCAAGTGTCTTTGAAACGTAAAGCTTACCACCCAGTATGTAAATTTTTGCACCAAAACAACATTCGGTTTCAACTGTTGTATCCGGCAAAGTTGAGGGTGCACGACAACGGCCAAGTGACCACTTATGATTCGGCAGAGGAAGCTACAAGAAGGTTTTTGAGAGAGAACCAAGACTAATTTGGTCTTTGCTGTAAACGAACAGGATTTAAAGGCCCACTGCTGAATCTCACTGAGGGTCTGGTTTTTCCCTTTTATGTGTTAAGACACCCACCCTGTTCTAAAAGGGGTCTGAATATAGTTAATTAATGTTGAGTTCGATCTCAGGTTACATGGGATGCCATTATATTTGGTTTTATTGTTCCAAAGCTAATGGAGTTAACTTTGTTATTTACACAAAATGTATTACTGTTTACTGTATTTATGGTAGTTGGAATGTGGATCGCCCCAGATGGCTCCGCTGGGGCGATTGCGGCACATCAACCTCTCTCCTCTTCTCTGGATGATGCGGGCGCTCGCTGGAACGCTCTAAGTCATCCTTTGCATGGGTTTGATTCATCACGAGTACCGCCATTTCGGGATTCGGGATGAGTACCATCTCTAATACCATACAGGACAACCCCCACCTGTCTGAGCTCAATATAATTGCATGGATTGCAGCTGGACTTAATATTCCCGAAAAACGGAGGAAAATCCTCCTCCAACTAAAAAGACTGAAACCTGATATCATATGTTTGCAAGAGATCCATTGTAAACAGGGTAATTATGTACCTCTACGGGCACACTGGCTGGACCCACCGATTGTAGCCAACTATAGAACGAAAACGAGAGGAGTGGCCATCTATTTCCGGACAGGTGTAGTGCAGGAGATATTAGAGCAATGTGTCGACAAAGAAGGGAGATTTATTTTCCTTAGAATATCTATCACAAACAAGATCTACACCATTCTCAACCTTTATGCCCCTAATGCCCCAAACGACTCCTTCTTTACAGATCTTACAACCTTTCTACTCCAGAGAGACCGCGACAACCTGATTGTAGTTGGAGACTTTAACTCCCCCTTGGATCCCACCATAGATCACACAACTCACGTGAGAGGGAAACGCCTAACCGAGCCATTGAGGGTCTTATAGACAGCTTGGAAGTATACGACCATTGTTGAGCGACTAGCCCCACAGATAAAACATACACATTTTATTCAAGGGTACATGACACTTTCTTAAGGATAGACTTCTTTCTCATCTCCACACGTTTATATTCTGAAGTGGTCAAGACAGACATTATGTTAATAGCAGTGTCAGATCATGCCCCCATACAACTGGTCCTTAGGACGATGATTCTGGTTAAACATTTCAGAAGATGGAGCTTTCTCAAACATTTATATGACTTCGAAGAATTTAAAGACTTCTTAGTAGTGAACTGGCAGCAATTCCTGAAAGATAATAAGGAACATGAAGGAGATCCCACACTACTTTGGATGACTGCGAAGGCAGTATTGAGGGGGATGATTATTAGTTATGTGGGGACAAAGCGTAGGGCAGCAAACAATACTTTCAAAGAGCTATACGCAACTCTTAGGAGAGGAAAATGAACATATGGCACACCCCTCGAAATTAACAAAGGAAAAATTTATGGATGCACAAAAATTATTTGACACATTTGTCCAGGGTCATGCGGTATGGCAAACCAGGGCCATTCAAAACCGCTTTTATAGATGGGGAAATAAACACGGCAAGCTTCTAGCCAATATGACCAAACCGTGGAGAACTAGACCCCCTATTTCAGCGATTAAATGCCCACTGACAGGAACCATTCTTCGGGACCCTGGGTAAATCGAGCAGGGTTTTAATAACTATTTTGAATCCTTATACCGCGCCACCCCACATGATGATTTTAGAGTACAGTCTTTCTTGGATGGAGTCCGTATGCCCAGTCTAACTGAGGAGGCACGGCTGCTATTGGAGTCAGCAGTGTCTGAGGAGGAGGTTTGTGAAGTAATTACATCCTCAAAAAATGGCAAAACTCCTGGCCCGGATGGATATCCGGCCGAATTTTACAAGATTTTGAAGCCCCATATAGCCCCGCATTTGGCAGGAATGTACAATGATATATATCTGAACTCTAGGACAGTAGACTCCTTGTTCGATTCTACGACAGTCTTGTTACTGAAAAGGATCTTTTGTTGATCACCTCATACAGACCTATCTCATTGCTGAACCATGATTATAAATTGTTAGCCAAAATATTAGCAAACAGACTCCAACGATTCCTTCCTGCCATAATACACCCACACCAGTCAGGCTTCGTGGCGGATAGGCATTCTACTAGAAACGTCCGGGTGGCGACTGCGGCAATTTTAGCTGCACAAGAGCCAGAGCACTCTGTCTCAATGCTATTGAGCCTTGATGCCGAAAAGGCATTTGATAAAGTGTCTTGGCCTTTTCTAGATAGAACCCTGGAACAACGAGGCTTTAGTCTAATCTTTACCGAGTTTCTAGACTTTTTACATTCCAATGCGATCACATCAATACTGGTGAATGGTCGCTCATTCCCTGCTATAGATTTATTTAGAGGAACCAAACAGGGCTGTCCGCTGTCGCCTATACTTTTTAATTTATCACTAGATCCACTATTGTACCATATTACTCAGTCCCCCGTGTTCCCTGGGATCATGAGAGACGGTCAAGAAATAAAATTCTCGGCTTATGCTGATGATCTGCTGCTGATGGTAACAAATCCTAAACAAAATCTTGCTACCGTCTTGAGGGAGGTCCAGGAGATAGGAGAACTCTCCGGATACACCATAAATATCGACAAATGCGAATGACTTCTTCTGAAGGGCCCAGCACAGCCGTTATGGTCCTCGTCATACCAAATTAGATGGTGTACGAGAAGTCTTAAATATTTGGGGGTGTTTCTGCCGCGAAGCCTGTCCCGACTTTACTCAGAAAACATTGACAGATATATTAATTCCCTATACCGTACCTTAAAAAAGTGGGAAACCATCCCGTTATCCTTTGTTGGTAAAGCCCATCTTCTGAAAATGATTGAAATCCCAAGATTACTGTACTTATTCCATATGCTCCCTATTTATCTCAAGCCATGAGAAGAAAAATTGATCAATGCAGCATATAGAGGGTTTATCTGGGGAGGGAATAAAGCGCGCATCCCATTCCACATCCTACAACAGCATAAATGGAATGGAGGGCTAGGGTTCCCAAATATTAAATACTACAATTTGGCGGCTTTAAGTCGCTTTATCGCAGACTGGTCCCAACAAACAGCAACATTTACCTTTCACCACTTGGATGGCATGTTCTTAACCAATATCTGCCTTATTAATTTTTTACATATACCATACAAACAAATTCCAGTGATGGTTCGTCAGAACCCGCTTCTTATGCCGGTTTGGCGTACTTGGAAGAAAGTCAGGCAGATAAAGGGTCTCTCTACAACTTGCTCAATCCACCTCTCTTTGGTGCACAACCCAGGCTTTCAAAATGGAACCCCACATGGGACATTTAAAAAGTTATATGGACTGGGCATACGGACCATCGGGCAATTAGTTAATTTGAAAACCCACAAACCATATTCTTTTGTGGAACTTCGCACTGTCTTCCCAGACATAGCCTTCCCATTTTTTACTTATCTGCAGGCGTATAGTTATGTAAAAGAAATCATAAATAATTTGACGACAGCGGACTGGGACCCAAACTTTGCAAGAGTCATCATGAACCCATCTTCGCGACGAGCACACCTTTCTCTCATATATAAATTTTTATGGGATCAAATTGACTACGACTCCACATAGTCTCAACTTAAAAAATGGCAGGACCATGACCCTTGTTTAAGACCAGAGTTAATCCTATCGACTTTAAAAGATTCGTATAAATTTCTCCCCGCAGCTCGATACACGGAAATGACATTGAAACTTATGCACAATGCATACCTGACACCCATTAAAGGTCATAAAATGGGGATTTATGCATCTAGTGCATGCTTTAAGTGTGGCTCCCTAGAGGCCACACTGTATCATTGTATGTGGGACTGCCCTGGGATTCAATCATTCTGGGAAACTGTTATAAAATACATACGACAATTCCTGGTGCACAACTTTACACTCTCGGCACAATGGGCACTTTTTGGATACACGGATAGGGATGCTCTAAACCTTACTTATAGGGATAGCCGTTTGTTGCACATACTATCGGCAGCTGTGAGGAAGGCTATTCTGCAGGTGTGGGTCTAGCCAGTGTGCCCTACGCTAAAATTATTCATGGACAGGTATTTCCATCTTTTGAGGATGAATTGGATTGAAACAATGCAACAAAAGGAAAAGAAAGTGAAGCATTTTTTTGATCTTTGGGGGAAACTGATCAACATTTTACCCACAGCAGCAAAAGACAGCCTACGATCCTATTTTAGGAACACGAGTTGGTACCTAGGGCAACAGCTGGGTGGCAGAGAACCAGTCCAAATGCATCGTAGTACTAGAGACCCTTCTGATCCCTATGTAGAAGGTATATTGGCAAGTGAAGTGTCCTTCCTATTCGGACAAGACTCATGAAGTCACCCTCTTTTGGAAAGACTCCATATCAGTGTTCCCGCCCAAGAGATGGGATAGCTGGTCCTGGATCCTTGACTAATAATACTCGCACTCAAACTGAGTGCAATGCGTGGGGTGAAATGTCCTCTTCTTCGTTCTAACTTCTTCCTGGATCTAGAATATTCCGTAGATACAGAGGAGCGATCTCTCTTTTATTCTTCCTTGGATGGGGGTGGGCGGTGGGGCCGCAGGATGGGGAGCATAGGAGCACAGAATGGGCACTGTGCCTGTTCGCAGGTTTGAAAATAGATTAAAAATGACTTCTGTTACACGGTACAATGAGAATAATGGAATACTTACCTGGTGATCTACTTATGACACAAATTAATGTTTGTACCACAATTTATTGCTTGAAATGTTTGTTTCTGTGAAATTGGAAGTTTTAATGAAAACAAGTTAAAAAAACAAACAAACAAAAAAAAAACTTGAAGGAAGACCCACGTGGGTGCATGCTTCACATTGCAAGAAAGTGGCTGCAGCCAACAAGTCATCATGAATCACTCCTTTATCCTTTTTTATATCTGTGTTGTTTGGGTGTGTGGAGGAGCACAAGAGGTAGCAATCACCAAAGAGAAAGGGTGCAATTCCTCCAGTACTCACGTAGCAACCTTTAAATTTTAGTTTTGTGATGTTGCCCAAAGTGGACCACAAACGGATGATAGCCCATTTGGACTGATTCAGGGTACACACGTATCTACTGACCCCATGTGCCAAGTGGGAACACAATACATATGCGTGACTGATGACTGTTGGGGTACTAAGTGTGATTCCTGGGGGGCGGTAGGATGGAATACCGGAGACGATTGGGGATATAGACCTGAAACTGCACTGAAAAGGAAATACAAAAATGGTAGAGCTTTACTTACTAGAATGACTTTGTTTAAACCACCCTGTGTTGATAGTAGGGGAACCCTACTGGTTTTAACTATAGACAATCCTAGTCCAGAAAATGCAGGGGTTTATGTCTTGGGCACTCATGGTGGAGGTGAAGGAAGTTAACTCACTCAATTCATAATTAATGACATGGTAGACTCCACAGAATGGAAGAAACAAGAGGACCAGATCACTAAAATTACAAAGCTGGTGAAAGTTCATGCACAAATGTATGAAGAAATGATAGCCATTTCAAATCCCACACTAGAGGACATTAATGCCATAGAAACTGGGTATAATGATATAAATCTTTGGCTAGAATGGATGAAGTATTCTGTTGCCCAACACAATAAGTCTAATTGCTATGTATGTTCTAGTGCCCGACCACATTTTGGGTCAGTCCCTATACACTTAGACCGGCCTCAGAACAATGCTTCCTCAGTTTGTTTACCAATAAGTCAACTTCTGGCTCTACCTGTGAGATGTGAAAGGTAAAGCACCCCTTGATAACACAAAGACCTATGCCAAGCACGGGAATCACTATATACCCTGGAAATTACACCTGTTTTTCTATTGAGGGAGGTGGTAGAAACTTAGGTAAATTCAAGCCAGGATAATGTGGTGCCTACAGTGATGCTCCCAAAGAACAACTCATGAATCAGGTACACTCTATAGCGGATGTCTTCTGGATCTGCGGTGATATGAAAATTAGATCTAGGCTTAAAGGGAACTGTTCAGGGGAATGTGCCCTAGGAAAGGCTATAATGCCCTTACACATATTGCCACTGGAAGAAGCAGAAAGGGAGATAGCCTCACTCCACAGCAGATACAAGAGATCCAGTGGCCCACAGCCCAAGGGCAGTTTTGATCCACATGTCTATTTGGATGCAACAGGACAACCACGAGGAGTGCCTGATGAGTTTAAAGCTAGGGATCAGGTAAAGGCAGGATTTGAGTCACTCATACCCCAAATAACAATCAATAAAAATGTGGGGTGGATAAACTATATCTATTATAACCAACAGAAGTTTGTTAATGACACTCGGGATGCCCTACAAGGTATAGCTGAACAATTAGGGCCCACCTTGATCATGGTTTTCCAGAATAGAATGGCTCTGGACATGGTCTTAGAGAAGGGAGGAGTTTGTAGGATGATCAATGACGTGTGTTGTACGTATATCCCTAACAATACAGGACCAAATGGGAAGGTGACCTTAGCCATTAAAAAGTTGGATGATCTTTCTCAAGAGACGAAAAGGAACTTGGGAGTTAAGGATCCATGGGATCAGTATTTTTCCTGGATGAGTGGATGGCAGAAGTGGTTAGCCCAAGCAGGAATGGTGTTGGGAGTAGTGTTGTTAATCCTGATAATAGTAGTGATGTGTGTCATTCCTTGTCTCAGGAAATTGTTGTCTAAAGGGGTAGATCAAGCATTACCTGTCCTTGCTTACTTGGAGGAGGATCCCCTGCATGGATGAGGATTCCATAACTAGTGTCCCCCCACTGAGAACAATAATTCACATGGAGGGCTACGAATTAGCCAACTAACCATAAAGGCACTCACAAGGGGGGATTGTGAGAGTGAGGTGTGAGGTTTTCTTCAGGGGTGACCATTCTTAGTTTCCCGGACCCTAGAACCTCTTTCAGGTCTTATCACTCCTATCTCATGACAGGTCTTCGTGTTTAGAGAGTCAGCAGCTGTCGGGGTCGAGAATAGCTCAAGAACAGCCGACCAACACCCTCAGGTAGGGGCTAAATAAGTTAGCTTACAAGTCTTAGGGAGAGTCACCCCTCTCCTCATCCTTATCTAGAGTCCAGGAACAGTCCAGATCGAAAGTCCAGAACGAGTCTTCAGGGGGGAATTTGTTTAGAACAGATTCTAATGTTTTAGGGGGGACTGTCAAGTGGATGATTTAATGTAAAACATAAAAATCTGTGCTTTCATTACATCCTCATCAAGCTCATCATATATTGTGTTTAAACGGCTCTTTGTTACGTCCTTATCGAATTTCTCAGATATTTTCCACACATCTTTGCTTGGAACAAGACGCGCTGTCACTACCGCAAGAGACCAAGGCCTCCAGGAGATTGGATGATACAGAAGATAATGCAGGAATGTTGTTATCAGCTAATGCCTAGTTATACTGCGTAGATGCAAATCAGGAGACCATTATGAGGTTTCAATTATAACCTGCCTTAGCAACTGCCATTGCAACAGCCACTTAGCCAATCACATTACGATAAAATAATCATGTGATTCTTAATACGTACCAAAGTTATATCAAGTTTTAACGTCCTGTGAATAAACAGTTAATGTACCAGACTTACTTGCGTGTGGTGTGAGTCTCTTAAGCACAGCTGTTAACAGCTCCGTCACCCAATTTGGACAGGGACAACAAATTGGATAGGAGTAGAACAAAAGATAATTCTACACCTAATATCATCACCGGACACCAGTGTATAGAGGATGTGCAGTGCAGTTACATCCAGGGTGTAACGGATGAGCAGGTAGTGGATCCACTGGACCACCGCAAGCGAGCGGAATCTAAGTAGGTCCCGGTATTCACCAGAGCCCGCCGCAAAGCGGGATGGACTTGCTGTGGCGGGAATCTACCAGGTCGCTACCCCTGACGTGACTTGCTTGTGGTGGCAGCCGAGGTGTAGCGTAGTACAGAATTGTTAGGCTAGGTCGTACTTGGGGACAGGCGGCAAGGTCAGGACAGGTGGCAAAGGTTCGTGGTCGAGGGACGGAGGCAAGAGGTTCGGTACACAGGTTAAAGACAAGACTCAGGGAATGCTTTTTCGATAGGCACAAGGCACTAAAGATCCGGCAAAGTCACATTGGAGGTGAAGCCTTGATATAGGGTCAGCGGCCGGCAATGACCAATTACTGGCACACTGGCCCTTTAAACCTGAGCGAGCTGGTGCGCACATGCACCGGCAGGCAGGAGGAGGCTGACGGGCAGGAGCGCGGCTGGGTGAGTATATGCCGCTCAGGGAACGAGTGCGCCCACGGCCCGATATGCGGACCGCGGCGCCATTCGCCCCCGGCACGTACCCAGCGACGAATGCGCCCGCCGCCCGCCGTGTGGGCTGCGGTGCCCGTCGTAACACTCCCCCCCCCCCCCCTTGGGCCTCCCCTACATTCTGGCCCGGACGAACCTGCGCACCACCTCCTGGTCCAAGATGTTATCTTCCGGCTCCCACGACCTCTCCTCAGGCCCGAACCCCTTCTAGTCGATAAGGAAGTGTCGTTTTCCCCTGAACGTCTTTACGTCCAGGATCTCATTTACAGTGAAAATGTTGGTGGACTCAGCTTCGGACGATGGAGGGACAATCTTCCGGGAAAAGCGGTTCAGGACCACAGGTTTTAGCAAGGAGACATGGAAGGAGTTGGGAATACGCTTATAGGCAACCGGGTTAATGCGTTTGATAACCTCGAACGGTCCTACGTAACGCGGATGTCACGAGTGGCGCTGCAGCCCGGGGTCCGGGCTGCAGGCGCACTCGCTGGCCGTTAACACGGGCCGCACCGGGTGCGGGCAGCGCCCCGTCCCAGGAAGTCTTCCTCCTCACCTGACCCAGCGCCGGACTGTGTGCGCGGCCGGTGCGCGCGCCCCGGCCCCGTAGGGCGCGCGCGCGCTGGCTCTCGCAGATTTAAAGGTCCAGCGCGCCCATAATTGAAAACACCTGCCGCTGTCCATATATATACGCTCCACCTCTTCCTGGCCCTCGTCGATTCCATAGAGCCCATACCTATGCGAGGAAGCCCTTTCTACGTTCCGGTTGTCTGTCCTGTGTAAAAGTCCCACCGGCTTACGTTCTCCGACCACGAACCTTCGCTGCCTGCCCCGACCTTCCGACCCGTCCCTGACTACGAGTTTGCCTGCCGATTCTGTACCGCGCTATTCCTTGGCTACCACCGCAAGCAAGTCACATCAGGGGTAGCGACCTGGTGGAATTCCGCCGCAGCAAGTCCATCCCGCTTTGCGGCGGGCTCTGGTGAACACCAGGTTACACTTAGACTCCGCTCCCTGGTGTGGCTTCCGCCATCGCTTGCGGTGGCTCAGTGGATCCACAACCCAGGTACGTTACAGTTGGAATCGGCCATGGATCCCAAAGTTCCGTTACCCAGCCTGGAAGATCTGACGTCCATCGTTGCCCAGCAGTCCCAGCAGCTGACGCAGCAGGCACAGCAGTTGGATCAGCTGACGTCCATGATGCGGCAACTCGTCGCCTCCCAACGGCAGTCTCCACCGTCTTCACCGCCAGTTCCTGCACCTGCCGGTGCCCTCGCCGCCCTGGGGCCTAAGCTCCGGCTTTCGCTTCCCTCAAAGTTCGAGGGAGACCCGAAACTATGCAGGGGGTTTATTACACAGTGCTCTATGCACGTGGAGCTAATAGCCGGCCAGTTCCCGTCTCAACGAGCAAAAGTGGCGTTTGTCCTCAGCCTGCTCTCCGGGAAGGCTCTGGCATGGGCCACCCCCCTCTGGGACAGGGGAGATCCTCTGGTGGGCGACCTGCAGGCCTTCTTCAAGGAGTTCCGCTGCGTTTTTGAGGAACCGGCACGGGCTTCGTCAGCGGAGACCGCACTCCTGAATTTACGTCAAGGAGAATCCTCGGTGGGTGACTACGCCATCCAATTCCGTACTTTGGCCTCGGAGCTGACGTGGAATGAGGCCGCCCTCTGCGCCACTTTCAAGAAGGGCCTCTCTAGCCGGGTAAAGGATGCCCTGGCCGCAAGGGATCTTCCGGCTTCCTTGTCTGAGTTGATCCACCTGGCCACGCGGATTGATGTGCGTTTCTCTGAGAGAGAAGAAGAGCTCCGCCAGGAACGCGACTCTGCTCGACCTCGTCGCTTCCCGCGTTTGGCTCCGGTATTCCAGAAACCTCCGGTACCGCCACCTCAGCATTCCAGCGAGGAGCCCATGCAGGTCGACCGCGCGTTACTCTCAGTACAAGAGCGTGCCCGACGCCGCACCGAAAACCTATGCCTGTACTGTGCTAGTCCAGAGCACTTCTTGAGGGACTGTCCGCTTCGTCCGCGCCAGGGAAACGCTCGCACCTAGGGCACGTGGGAGAGGCGTCCCTGGGTGTGCACAGTTCCTCTCCACGTCTGACCATGCCGGTGCAGATCACTTCTAGTTCGGGAGTGAAGATTCAAGCCTCTGCCTTCTTGGACTCCGGCTCGGCGGGAAATTTTATGGATGTCGCCCTGGTGTCGAAGCTTCGCCTTGCCACCGTTCGCCTCGATAAGCCTCTGGCGATCTCTTCAGTAAGTGGGGAGGTCCAGTACCATCCAGTACCGTACGGAGCCCGTTACTATGCATGTAGGGGCACTCCATGGCGAGAGAATCGTGTTCTACGTATTACCCCGTTCTTCGTCTGCTATCCTGTTGGGGTTACCCTGGCTGCAATGCCACGCCCCGGTCTTGGACTGGAAGACGGGCGAAGTTACACGATGGGGACAGGACTGCCAGCATCGTTGTCTGTCCGCACCGCGCCCGGTGCGTCCCACTTCTCCGCCTGCGCCCAAGAAGCCGTTGCCTGGGTTACCTGCAGAGTACCAAGACCTCTCCGACGTGTTCTCCGAAAAACAGGCTGACTCCTTGCCACCTCACCGGTCCTACGATTGCCCTATAGACCTGTTGCCTGGCACGACCCCTCCTCGGGGCAGAGTCTACCCACTGTCGGTCCCCGAGACCAAGGCCATGTCAGACTACATTCAGGAGAACCTCAAGAAAGGCTTTATCCGCAAGTCCTCTTCACCAGCTGGAGCAGGCTTCTTCTTTGTGGAGAAGAAGGATGGCTCACTTCGACCCTGCATCGACTACCGCGGTCTGAATAAGATTACGGTGAAAAAACGCTATCCACTGCCGCTTATCTCGGAGCTTTTCGACCAACTTCACCAAACTGGACTTACGAGGGGCCTATAACCTTATCCGGATCCGAGAAGGCGACGAGTGGAAGACGGCATTCAACACGCGGGACGGGCATTTCGAATACCTAGTTATGCCCTTCGGTCTCTGTAACGCCCCTGCGGTGTTTCAGGGGTTCGTTAACGACATCTTCAGGGATCTCTTATATGTATGCGTGGTCGTGTATCTGGACGACATATTGATTTTTTCGCCTGATCTCAAGTCCCACCGTCTCCATGTGCGCCAGGTCCTTAGTCGCCTTCGGGAGAATCGCCTCTTCGCCAAATTGGAGAAATGCCAATTTCACCAATCCAGCCTGCCCTTCCTCGGGTATATTGTTTCCGCCAAGGGATTGCAAATGGATCCAGCCAAGCAGTCGGCCGTCCTGCAGTGGCCTCGTCCAACGGGCCTTCGGGCGATTCAACGGTTCCTCGGCTTTGCAAATTATTACCGTCAGTTTATCCCACACTTTTCGACGCTAGTGGCTCCCATTGTGGCCCTTACCAAGAAGTCTGGCAACCCGAGGTTGTGGCCACAAGCGGCCGAAGATGCCTTCGCCCGGCTCAAGGCGGCCTTTGCATCGGCTCCCGTTTTGTCTCGTCCGGATGTAGTGAACCCGTTTTTTCTGGAGGTGGAAGCATCATCCGTTGGAGCAGGGGCGGTGCTCTCTCAGAGGGATTCCAAGGGCAAGTTGGTCACGTGCGGGTTCTTCTCGAAAATGTTCTCTCCTGCGGAGAAGAACTACACCATAGGTGACCGTGAGCTGTTGGCCATTAAATTGGCCCTTGAGGAGTGGCGTCATCTGCTTGAAGGGGCCCGACATCCAGTTACTATCTACTCGGACCACAAGAATCTTGTGTACCTCCAGACGGCTCAGCGCCTTAATCCCCGGCAGGCCCGTTGGGCCCTCTTCTTCTCGCGCTTCAATTTCACGATCCATTTCCGCCCAGCCGAGAAGAACGTCAAAGCCGATGCTCTGTCTCGGGCGTCGGACGTGCTAGGGGAGGACTCCCCACCTGCTCACATCATTCCTCCCAACCGTCTGGTCACCGTGGCTCCTGTAGATTTACGGCAGGTACCTCCGGGCAAGTCCTATGTGCGTCCATCTCTTCGGAGGAGAATCCTGAGATGGGGTCATGGCTCTCGGGTTGCCGGCCACCCGGGAGCTCGGAAGACGGCACAGCTCATTGGTCGGTACTACTGGTGGCCCGACCTAATCAAGGATGTGAAGGATTTTGTGGCCTCGTGCTCTTCGTGTGGTCGCAACAAGACACCTCACCTCAAGCCGGCAGGATTGCTCCTTCCTCTGCCCGTTCCGGACCGTCCATGGTCCCAGATTGCCATGGACTTTATCACGGATCTCCCGCCGTCGGCGGGTAATACTGTCATTTGGGTCATCGCCGATCGCTTTTCTAAGATGGCGCATTTTGTACCTTTGCCTGGACTTCCGTCAGCACCTTGTCTGGCGACCCTCTTCTTCCTGCATGTCTTCCGCCTGCATGGCCTTCCTCGACACATTGTGTCCGATCGCGGAGTTCAATTCGTCTCCCGTTTTTGGCGGTCTCTCTGTTCTCAGCTCAAAGTGGATTTGGACTTCTCCTCCGCTTACCACCCGCAGTCGAACGGGCAGGTAGAAAGAACTAACCAGATCTTGGAGAACTACCTACGTCATTTCGTCTCGGCCCAGCAAGACGATTGGGCAGGCTTGTTACCCTGGGCCGAATTCGCCCACAATTCCTTGGACTCTGATTCTACGGGCGCTTCTCCGTTTTTCGTGGTGTATGGACTACATCCCCGCCCGCCCCTCCCGCTGTCATCGGTCGCGGACGTTCCTGCGGTGGACTCCCTGATCCGTGACCTGAAGTCTATTTGGGACAATACGCAGCAATCGTTGCTCCGGGCCTCCGCTCGGATGAAGCTCCAGGCAGATAAACATAGGAGGACTCCGCCCTCGTTCAAGCCTGGGGATAAGGTCTGGTTGTCCTCCAAATATGTTCGTCTAAGGATTCCGTCCTACAAACTGGGTCCCCGGTTCCTTGGCCCTTTTGAAGTCCTGAAGAAGATCAATCCGGTGGCCTACAAGCTCCGGCTCCCCCCCTCGATGCGTATTCCGAACTCCTTCCATGTTTCCCTGCTAAAGCCAGTCATCTTGAACAGGTACGTTCGGAAGGTGTCTCCCCCTGCCCTGGTGGCCGATGCCTCGGACGTCTTTGCCTTGAAGGAAATTCTGGCTATAAAGACGACCAAGGGGAAACGTTACTTTCTTATTGATTGGAAGGGGTTCGGTCCCGAGGAAAGATCGTGGGAGCTGGAGGAGAACATCATGGACTGAAACTTACTCCAGAGATTTCTTCAGGGCAAAAGAAGGGGAGACCTAAGGGGGGGGGTACTGTCACGAGTGGCGCTGCAGCCCGGGGTCCGGGCTGCAGGCGCACTCGCTGGCCGTTAACGCGGGCCGCACCGGGTGCGGGCAGCACCGCGTCCCGTGTGCACCCCCGTCCCAGGAAGTCTTCCTCCTCACCTGACCCTGCTCCGGACTGTGTGCGCGGCCGGTGCGCGCGCCCCGGCCCCGTAGGGCACGCGCACGCCGGCTCTCGCAGATTTAAAGGGCCAGCGCGCCCATAATTGAAAACACCTGCCGCTGTCCATATATATACGCTCCACCTCTTCCTGGCCCTCGCCGATTCCATAGAGCCCATACCTATGCGAGGAAGCCCTTTCTACATTCCGGTTGTCTGTCCTGTGTACCAGTCCCACCGGCTTACGTTCTCCGACCACGAACCTTCGCTGCCTGCCCCGACCTTCCGAGCCGTCCCTGACTACGAGTTTGCCTGCCGATTCTGTACCGTGCTATTCCTTGGCTACCACAGCAAGCAAGTCACATCAGGGGTAGCGACCTGGTGGAATTCCTCCGCAGCAAGTCCATCCCGCTTTGCGGCGGGCTCTGGTGAACACCGGGTTCCACTTAGACTCCGCTCCCTATGTGTGGCTTCCGCCATCGCTTGCGGTGGCTCAGTGGATCCACAACCCAAGTCTGTTACAGCGGACCTAACTTGTAACTGGGGATCTTGATCCGAATATATCTGGCCAATAGTCACACTTTGCCACCAGGGGAGAAGCTGGCCCAGTCATCCTGTCGGGACGAGACGAAATGGCGCAAGTAGCCCTCCAGGACCGGTTTGACTCTTTCCACTTGGCCATTCGTCTCTGGGTGGTAGGCAGAAGAGAAGTCCAGGTTCACCTGCAACTGAGATTAGAGGGCCCGTCAGAACCTCGAAACGAACTGGACCCCCCGGTCCGAAACAATATTCTGGGGGAGTCCGTGCAGGCGGAAGATATGTAGGAAAAACAGGCTGGCCAGGCGAGGAGCAGACGGTAAACCTGGCAAAGGGACAAAATGCGCCATTTTCGAAAAACGGTCCATGATCACTCAGATAACGGTGTTGCCAGAGGAGGGAGGAAGGTCAGTGATGAAGTCCATCGCCACATGAGACCAAGGAGTCTCGGGGATAGGTAGAGGCTGCAGCAGACCCACTGGTTTGTGGCGAGGGGTCTTGTCACGCGCACAAGTAACACATCTATCTAAAGGGATGTAGTTTTTTAGATGAAGTCATTGAAGGGGGCATCTATCATTCAGGCCCCTCAAAGCCATGTCAGAACTGGACTGGTCCCTAAAAAAGTGTATTGCAAATTTTCTTGAAAATGTGAAAAATTACTACTAAATTTCTAAATCCCCTAATGTCATAAAAAAATAAAAAGACATTTAAAAAATGATGCCAAACTACAATGGACATATGGTAGATACTAGTTGTAAACTATTTTGAGTGGACTAACTATCTGTCTTACACACAAAAATTTTTGAAGTTTGAAAATGGCAAATTTTTCACAATATTTTTATATTTTTCACAAATAATCAAGGGTTGTTTGGACCAAAATTTCTTACTAACTTAAAGCACAATGTGTCACTAGAAAACAGTCTCTGAATCACATGGATAGGTAAAAGTGTAAAAAAAAATTACTCTCACACAAAGTTACATATGTCAGATTTCAAAAATGGGGCTCCGTCAGGAAGGTCAAACCTGGCTGTGGCGGTAAAGGGTTAAAAGATGTTGTCCGTGGGGATAAGTGGCGCTGTACCACAAAAAGCTGAAGTTAGACTAGACGGTGTTCATAGTGTTGATAAATCTTGCACAGGTTAGAACTGTCTAATCTAATTTTACACCTTTTCTAAGTTGACTTACTTTATGCCACTAACTGTGCCAAAATGTTGCTACATTTTTTGCCGCATGGCCTTGCACATCAAGCCACACACCCTTTGACCAATGCCATGCCCCCTTTTAGTCATAACAGACTAGAAACTGCCTAAAACACATCATAAATGTGGTCTAAAGCATGTACGCCATGATTTTTGACACAACTGCCTTGATAAATGTGCTCCATCATGTTCACTTGTTTATGTAAAGAGAAGAATTAAAAAAAAGTTTTAGAAGTATAAAGTATAAAAGTTCAAGTCAACCCCATTTTGTCATATTACAAATTAAAAAAAAGTTACACATAAATGGTATCACCGCATCCATAAAAGTCTGATCTATTAAATGTAACATCATTTATCCTGTACGTTAAACACTGTAGAAGACATTTTTTGGTTATTTAACGTCCCCTAAAAATTGGAATAAAAAGTGATCAAAAAGTCGTATGTATCCCAATTTGGGAGCAATAAAAAAAATTACACTTCAGCCCAAAAAAATTGTATCAATCTACAGAATACAAATAGTATATCATTTAAAACAAAACCCCTGCAAACAGGGCACAAATACTTTTTTCCCATTTCATAGCACTTTTTTTCGGTTTTCAAGTATATTCTACGATATGGTCAATTTCACCATTAATAAGTACATCTTGTCCGACAAAAAAGCCCTCATATATCTATGTAGATGTAAGAAAAACAAAGTTATGGTTCTTGGAAGGCAGAAAGGAAAAAAATTTACAGAGATATTATTTTGAATGGCTGTCAGGTAGGGTTAAAAAAAGAAAATACAGCAACCCTGGTAGTGTTTCTAATTTATTTTTTGTAAACAAAGATTTTTCTCTGCCCTTGTTATTCATGCCATTTTCAAAGTGGTGAGGCTAAGACACTTTCTTGACACAGGAAGTTTGTCTTATGATGTGAAAAATTTATAAAGTGCCATGAGACATTTTCAAACATAAGTATCAACTCAACTTTGGCAACGCACTACCTGAGACAAATTCCACAAGGACACCTTTTATACATCTGGGCCTGTATCTACACATACATACACACTACATTCAAAAGACAATGACTCAAATGTATGAAGGTGTAGTTGTGGAAAGTGTCTTAGGTAGTGATGTGCCAAAGTTGAGTTCATGCTTAGGTTTGAAAGTGCCTCACTGCACTTTATAAATGTGTCATGTCTTAAGACAAAGGGCCTCATGTATGAAAACTGTCTGGGTCGAAGACTTTCTTTGTTGCCCATAGTAACCAATCAGAATTCTCTGATAATTTTTCCACAGCACTATATGAAATGAAAGGGAGGCTTAGATTGGTTGCTATGGGCAAAAGAGCGAGTCTATGTTTTCATACATGTGTCCAAAACTGCCTGGGCACCAAAAATTGTTCTACGCTATGAGAGTGTTGTTCATCCAATGATTCAAGACATGTCCTGGATTCCTGGGACATGGAGGAGACCTCTTAGGCTTTTAATCAGTCACATTAACTGATTCCTGTACACTGTCAATTTATACAGAAAAATGTAATTCTAACTCAATTACTTATTTAGCCATTTCAGTAATAAAACTGCTCAGTTTACAGTGAGGAAAAAATATTTAGTCAGCCACCAATTGTGCAAGTTCTCCCACCTAAAAAGATGATAGAGGCCTGTAATTGACATCATAGGTACAGTAGACCTCAACTATTAGAGACAAAATGAAATAACAAATCCTGAAAATCTCATTGTCTGACTTGGAAAGAATTTATTTGCAAATTATGGTGGAAAATAAGTATTTTGTCTATAACAAAATTTTATCTCAATTCTTTGATATACAGTATATACTTTGTTGGCAATGACAGAGGTCAAACATTTTCTGTAAGTCTTCACAAGGATGGCACACACTGTTGCTAGTATGTTGGCCAATTCCTCCATGCAGATCTCCTCTAGAGCAGTTATGTCTTGTGGCTGTCGCTCGGCAACACGGACTGCACATCTAGCACATCCTGGCTAGAATATATGGGGATGGGGTCAAGCCGAGGATTTTCAATCCAGCAGCATGGCTGATATATGGGGTCAGTCGGGCCTGTATTATCTGTAGACATGGTTCCCTTCCTCTCAGTTGTTGGGTTAAGTACCAGCCAGTTACCCCGAAGCAAGACTGTAGTTTTTCTCTGACTAAAGTAGGTAGAGTGTTAATGATCCTTCCCCAAAGATCTAAAAATTGCCTGACCTTCTGCTCTTTCTGCTGGGCGGCCGCTATCCAGTCCATTCTCAAGAGGAAAAAGTTTTTATCTAGAAAAAGTTTCCCCGAGGGGCCCACCTGCTGGCCCCACACCTGCAAAATGGCCTTTCTGGCAGTTGTTGACAAGACATGTAAGAGCCTAATATCTTTACGGGTAAGGGTTGTTGTATCTTTATCCATGTACCCAAAGATGGCCCATTGCGCAGTGAGGGTGAAGGGGTGTTGTAGGTATGACTGTATACGTGCAACAACATCCGACCAATATTGTTGAATCCTGGGGCACTCCCAAAGACAGTGATATATATCGGCGTCTAAGGCACCGCATTTAAAACATGCGCTAGACACATAAATTCCCATTTTATAGCCTTTCAGAGGTTCAGGTATGCATTGTGGGCAGTTTTTAAGGTCATCTCTACATACCGGGACGTAGGTAGAAATTTATTTGAATCTGCCAGTGCAGCGAGGATTACTTCCGGTGTTAAATCTGGATTGAAATACACCCTTTTTAAGAGCTGTAACGCGGTTTGTTCATAGTCGATGGTCCCTAAAAGGAATTGATATATCGCAGAGAGATGTGAGCGTCTCGTTGAAGGTCTTATGACCACCTCAGCAAAGCCTTTCCCCATTCTGCTTCAGTAACATGGCGAAGAGTCTCGTTTATGTAACTGCGGGCCTGCAGGTAAGCAAAGAAAGGAATATGTAAGTCTGGGAACGCTGATTGGAGCTCCTGAAAAGAGTAGGGCCTGCGATTGGGAGAGTCAATCCACTGATTAAGAGACGTCATACGTGACCCATGTAGTCTCTTAAAGGAGCCGTGGGGGGTACCGTATTTAAAATTAGGATTCTGTACTAGCGCTGGGTAAAGGGAGTGGTCAGGGGAGAGGCCCCGGAGCATTCTCATCTTTCTCCATGCTCGCCAAATTGGCATGAGAAGCATGTTATTGGGGATGTCAGATGGGATCTGCACAAAGGACGTGTAGAAAGTTTAAGAGTGAGATCCCTGGTAGTTGATAAATTTTTCCTGCCTAGGCTTAAGGTATATTGGTAGCATGTTAAACAGATACAACAAGCGTGGGATCTCCACCATCTTGAGCAAGTTAGCCTTCCCCATAAAACAAAGCGGGAGATGCTCCCATCGCTTCAATGTTTGTTGCAAAGCATGAACATATTTTGAGATGTTTTCCACGTACAACTTATCCGGGTTTTGCATGAGGAGGACACCCAGGTATTTCATAGTTTCATAGTTTGTAAGGCCGAAAAAAGACGCGACGTCCATCCAGTTCAGCCTGTTGTGCTAAGGTGTTGATCCAGAGGAAGGCAAAAAACCACAATGAGGTAGAAGCCAAATTGTCCTCATTTAGGGAAAAAATTCCTTCCCGACTCCAATCTGGCAATCGGAAAAAAAACCCTGGATCATTGAAACCCCCCTCCAGAATCTAGACACTATAACTTGTTATATTATTACGCTCAGAAATGCAAACCAAACCCTTTTTGAACTCTGTTATTGAATTCACCATGACAAGTTCCTCTGCAGGAGTTCCACAGTCTCACTGGCTCTTTTCAGTAAAGAATCCCTTTTATGTTTATGTAGAAACTTTTTGTTCCTAAAGACATAGAGGATGCCCCCTTGTTCTAGATACAGCCCCGGGTTTATAAATAAATCTTGGGAGAGATCTATAATTGACCTTTTATGTATTTAAACATTTTTTATTATGTCCCCCTGAAACCTCTTTTTCTCTAAACTTAATAACCCCAATCTTGCTAATCTTTCTGGGTATTGTAGTCCACCCAGTCCTTTTATTATTTTTGTCGCCCGCCTTTGTACCTGTTCAATCTCTACAATGTCTTTCTGTGCATGGTGCCCAAAAACTTTTAAAACAATAATTCCATGTGTGGTGTAACCAGTGACTTGTATAATGGGAGAATAATGTTCTCATCATGTGCCTCTATGCCCCTTTTAATGCACCCCATGATCCTATTTGCCTTGGCAGCTGCTGTCTGACACTGGCTGCTACAATTAAGTTTACTGTCCACCAGGATTCCCAAGTCCTTCTCCATGTCACTTTTAAACCAACAGATCTGGTAAGCAGGAGTCCCTCGCTCTTATCAATATTGATATTATAACCCGAAAGGTCTCCCTTCTACTTGACATCCCTTAGGACCGCGGCTAAATTGCACTTCGGGTCTGAGACCATCAATAGTAGGTCATCCGCATATGCGGCGAGTTTTATCTCATTCTTGATGCCCAGGAATACCTTGTGATATAGAAGAGAAGTGGGTCAAGTGAAAGGTTGAACAAGATGGGGGACAAAGGGCAGCCTTGTTTAGCTCCGCGAAATAAATCGATGAGTGGGGAGGTATGCCCGTTGAGGAGAAGGGCTATAGTGGAGTTGAGGTGCATGTGGATAGGAAGGTCGTGAACACTCCACCAAATCCCATCTGAGTCAGCGTGGTGGCCATGAAGGGCAAAAAAAAACCTTATTAAAGGTAATTTCTGCATCCAGGCTCAGTACCATAGATACAGCCTGTTCCGGGTCCTGGGCTGCCGTCATGGCCGCCATCACCAACCTGACATTCCTGGTAGAATGCTGGTTAGACACAAAACTAGATTGGTTGGGATGTGAGAAAACGGGTAGAAACTTCAGCAATCTATTTGCAATTATTTTTGCAAGGAGCTTATAGTCCTGATTTAACAGGGAGGTAGGTCTATACGATGCCAGGGACAAAGGGTCCTTCCCATCTTTCAAAATTAAAGTAGTCTTGGAGTCAAAAAAGGAGTTAACCGGAGCAGAGTTTTTATATAAATCATTAAATAATTGAGTCAGGTGGGGAGTAACTTTGGGTTTAAGAACCGGCGATTTGCCATTTGCCAGTTAAGAAATCGGCATCAACTCCTCCCCTTCAGTGATGTCCTCCTCGAGTTGTAAACGCTGGTCCTCGGTTAGCCCAGGGGTCTTTACCGAGTTAAAAAAAAAAGCATCATATGGGGTTGCGCGATATAGGGACTCAAGTGATCTACAAAAGCGCGCTCTATCTCTCCAGCGTCTCTCAAGATCGTACCCGTATCCGGGCATCTGATAGCTACAATGGGCGGCCCAGCTTCCATGGGGCAGTCATGCTGGCCAAAAGTTTGCCCTGTCTATTGCCCCACCTATAAAAACTGTTTTGGGTATATCTAGTCTGCCAGTGTGAGTGTCCACATAGAAAAGTAGTGAGAAGTCCTTAGGCCTCCTCATAGTGATCTTTAGTTTGCGCGGAGGGGCTTGTGGCATGTTGGTATTGGGCATCTCTAAGAGCAGCATGAAGTTGTTTGAATTGGTCCACTAAGGCTTTACGTTTCATACTTGTGTAACTGATAATCAGTCCTCGCAGCACTGCCTTTGCTGTTAGCCAGAGCAGGGGCTTGTCGGCTATATGTTCTTTATCATCTGTCAGATATTGGTTCCAGTGGACTTTAAAAAATGAGCGGAAATCTTCTGACTCATACAAATGTCTGGGGAATCTCCAATCTTTTACAGTCACAGGGCCCCCAAAACCACCCAAGACCAGCTGTATGGGAGCATGGTAGGAGATGGTTATGGGTAATATGTCTGTCTTCACTACAGTTGGGTAGAGGGCTGTGGAGACTAATGTCAAGTCAATTCTTGAAAAAGTATCATGAACAGCCGAGTAATAGGTAAACTATCTATCTGTTGGGTTAGTAAGTCGCCAGTGATCATAGACTCCCAGGTGATCCATCATATATGTGATGGAGGGACTGAAGGCCATCGTGTCCCTTCCTCCCTGACCTATCAATAGATGGGTCTGGAGAAATATTGAAATCTCCTATTAGAATTAAGTTGGTGCGGTCTCTCTGTAGCAAAAAATTTGTGAGTTCAGTGAAAAAAAGAGTCATTGGGAGCATTTGGGGCATATACATTAAGCAAGGTGTAAACTTTGTTAGCAATGGAAATTTGTAAATATATAAACCTTCCGTCCTTGTCAATATATTGGTCAATAACGGACTGCACAAGTCCAGCCCAAAAGTAAACCGCAGTACCTCGGGATCTACTATGGAACTTAGCCAATACAGGTGGGTCCAGCCAGTCAGCCCTTAGATGGACAAAACTGACCTCCTTCCAGTGCGTTTCCTGTAGACATATAGGGCGACATGTATGAATCTCGGCACGTCGGAGCGCATGTTTTCGAGCGCTCTAATGTGAAAGCTGCACCTCATGTATGTCGGCGCCCGAGGTGCGCTCATACATTCGGTGTAAAGTCCACCGTGCCGCGCCAGTGTGTGAGGCGCAGTGCGGGACTTAGGCGCCGTGCGGGACTGCACCTAAGATTCGCCGCCCGAGGAGGTGTGCTCATACATGCGGTGTAAAGTCCACCGCGCCTTGCCAGTGTGTGAGGCACAGTGCGGGAATTAGGCGAAGTGCGGGACTGCACCTAAGATTCGCCGCCCGAGGAGGTGCGCTCATACATGCGGTGAAAAGTTCCCTGCGCCTCGCCAGTGTGTGAGGCACAGTACAGGACTTAGGGGCAGTGCGGGACTGCGCCTAACATGTATTCCGATTCGAGACAGGCTAGAAATGAGCGAAAAATCATTAAACATGTTAGTGAAGAGCAAAAAGAGTTGTCTTTCAAATGAATGAATGAATAAATAAAGTGAAAAATCAAAGCTGTCTAAAAGCGAATAAATGTAGTGAAAAAGTGGATCATTAAAAATCAAAGTGAAAATATATAAGATCGTTCAAGAAATCAATCTCAGCTCTCAGCTCCGTGAGGCATGGAGTATGATTTAAAAAAATCGTTTTTTATTAGGTGTAAAACATTATCTGAAAAAGAGCTCAAACCTTCTATAAACATACATAAATAAACTCACTAACAAACATTCAATAACGGCGCAACAGCAGGAATTGGGATATTGGAAATTGCCGGGAAATACAGTAATTCAAATTCTGTAAGCTCTTCTCATTGGTCGGCATAAACCAGCCAATCAGAATAGGAGCGACAGTGCCCCATTATAACCTATGGAGGAGTATTGACCAATCAAATGAAAAGGAGGGACAGTTCAAAATACAGTAAAAAAGGCAGAAAAGAGCTGATTGGTTGAGACCAGGCAGCAGATATGCATCCACCAATCATATGTAGTGCGTCTATTTTGAGTGGAGCAAGAAAGGGCGCGAAAGAAGGGCGCCTTAAAAGTTATTACTGTGTATGGGAAATATTCTAGTACTGTGATTGGTTGAGGGGGAAGAGGGGCTCGTCCTGCTTAGCCAAACAGCGGGTGAGCTACTTATCTCATAGAGTTCCATGGGGAACAGAAATGCAGAGCGAGCTCTGAGGGTGAGTGGCTAAGTTAAAAGAGGCGCGATTATTTGGGCCAATGTGAGAGCGAGCGACGCTCTTATGGGTTTTCTAATGCAATCTATAATAAAACTGTACATGGCAGAAATCAAATGATAAGACTCACGAAGTTGTACCGATCTCTATATAAAATGAACAATAATATGGGGGTAACGAAAATTAAGAAATAAAAATTAACTCACTTTTATTTCTTTATTTTCGTTACCTCCATATTATTGTTCATTTTATATACACATCGGCACAACTTCGTGAGTCTTATCATTTGATTTTGGGTATGTACAGTTTTATTATGTATTTTGAACTGTCCCACCTTTTCATGTGATTGGTCAATACTTCTCCATAGGTTATAATGGTTCACTGTCGCTCCTATTCTGATTGGTTGGTTTCTGCCGACCAATGAGAAGCGCTTACAGAATTTGAATTACTGTATTCCTCGGCAATTTACAATATCCCAATTCCTGATGTTGCGCCGGTGACGGCGACAAGCGCGTTGTTAGGGATTTGATTGATGTATGTTTATATAAGGTTTGAGCTCTTTTTCAGATAATGTTTTTCACCTAATAAAAACGATTTTTTTAATCATACTCCATGTCTCACGGATCTGAGAGCCGAGATTTCATTGCCCCGATCTCTCCATAGACTACAATGGAACAAAGTAGCTCGCACTCTGATTGGCCAGGGTAGCCAAGCCCCCGCTAGCTCAACCAATCAGCTCTTTTCTGCCTTTTTACTGTATTTTGAACTGTCCCGCTTTTGCATTTGATTGGTCAATACTTATCCATAGGTTATAATGGGTCACTGTCGCTCCTATTCTGATTGGCTGGTTTATGCCGACCCATGAGAAGAGCTTACAGAATTTGAATTACTGTATTTCCCGGCAAATTTCTATATCGCAATTCCTGATGTAGCGCCGGTGACGGCGACAAACGCTTTGTTAGTGATTTTATTTATGGATGTTTTCAGAAGGTTTTAGCTCTTTTTCAGAGAATGTTTTACACCTAATAAAAACAATTTATTTACGAATACTCCATGCCGCACGGAGCTGAGATTTCAGTGCCCCCCATCTCTTCATAGACTACAGTGGGACAAAATTGCTCGCGCTCTGATTGGCCGGGATAGCCAAGTCCCCGCTACTTCAACCAATCAGCTCTTTTCTGCATTTTTTACTGTATTTTGAACTGTCCCGCCTTTTCATTTGATTGGTCAATACTTCTCCATAGCTTATAATGGGTCACTGTCGCTCGTATTCTGATTGGCTGGTTTCTGCCGACCAGTGAGAAGCGCTTACAGAATTTGAATTACTGTGTTTCTACTTCCTGATGTTGCGCCGTTCTTGATTTTTTTAAAGTGATTTTATTTATGTATGTTTATAGAAGGCTTGAGCTCTTTTTCTGATAATGTTTTACACCTAATAAAAAAGATTTTTGGAATCATACTCCATGTCTCATGGAGCTGGGAGCTTAGATTGATTTATTTGGCGATCTTACATATTTTGCCTCTAATTTTACGTTCTCGCTTCACTTCGCCTCCTTAGGCTCATTTAGACCACAATCAACTAGGTCTGCCTGTCGGAGCTGTCGAGCGCTGCAATGCGCCGCACTTTGCCGACCCGCGATCATGCATGCCTTGGAGTATTCGAATGTGGTGCGTCCCGCCCCAGAACGCCCACACCGCGCCCATTGCACGCCCCTTCATGTTAGGCGCATCCGAAAGTGGCGAAGGTTGCGCCTAACACCGCATCACTGCGTCCGACAGTGGATTCGGACCGGTGAGGCGCAGTTTCCGCCAGAAATCGGGCGCAAATCCCGATCATACATGTCGCCCATAATGTCCGCTTTCAATCTTTTATGGTGGAACAACACCCGTTTCCCTTTTTACAGAAACATTAAGGCCAGCGACGTTCCAGGATATAATGTTGATATCTGACACCAAGGGACATTCCATTGTTAGAGGGGTATTAGTACTCATCCTGTATCTCTGACGAGAGAACACAGGGATGAGAAAATTTGTAAAGGAGAATGGTTCCAAGCGTCCCAGCGAGCGCTGTCCCCATCCATTAGGGCTAAGGGAGGGCGGCATGTGACTATCACCCCAGAGGAGCAGGCCGAGGCGACAGAGATTGGTAACATCAATATAACCATAACATATTGCGAGAACAACATAAACAGTTTTAACCAAAGCATCATAACATAGAAAAAAGGGATTAGCATCCGGTGCAGCCTGTTGGGCCTGGAGACTTCCAAGGTTCTACAACTTTTAAAGCATATCTCCAATAAGTCTTGAATCTTCCAAAACTGAAGTGGAACCACTAACTTATCAGTGGGGGCAAGCAGAAAGTACTTGTTTATCCATCTTGGTGAAGAAATCGCCTAGCCGCCGCTTCCGGTGAATCAAAGATGACAATGCAGCCATTGTCCTGCACTCTCAATTTCCTTCCGTTTTAAAGACACCCGTGTGGAAAAATCGTGGAAGATAAGGATTTTCCTACGCGCTACCTCCAACTTTCTCTTCTGCCTGTAGGCTTTCAGGATCAGTTCTTTGATGGACCAATTGTGGAACCTGGCAATCACAGGTCTGGAGCGATCCTCTTGGTCTCTACAGACTCCAAGTCTGTGTACTCTTTCCACTAGCAGAGGGTCTCGAGGCAAGTCCAACACCAAAGCCTCTGGTAACTCTTTCGTGAGGTATGTCGCCAAGGAGTCTGGAGCTGCGGAATCCGGAATGCCAATAATTCGGAGGTTATTCCTTCTCTCACGGTTTTCAAGGTCATCCAGTTTTTCTTGTAGCATGGTGATGGTATCTTGACTGGACGCGGTCGTTCCCTCCAACCTTTCAATGGCGGCTTCCATGGCAACCGTGCGCAACTCCAGCTCTTCTGAGAATTTGTCGTAATTTGCTACAATGCTCTATTGATGAAAGATTGGATGAGGTCGAGGCGCCTATCCAGCATTGGTAACAGCAGATTGGAGACCTCTTGAGCTAGGGACATCGCTGGCAATATGGTGACCACACCCTCTGTCGACGTAGATGGAGGCGAGATTGGAGAGCTCTCAGGTCCGCAGTCAGCGAGAGATGCCCTATGGGTCATTTCTGTAGATTTTTGCGAAGGCGGGGAACAAATGGTTAGGTCCCAGGCCCGGTGGTCATTTATAGTGATTTAAGTCATTTGTGGCGTAAGATCAGGCTTCACGGGAGGGCTAGACAGATACTCATTTACAACACATTGCGAAAAGCGTACATAGGCTGAGACAACTGCCTAACCACCTGAACAGAATTTGCAAGAACTGCTCGAGTAAGGGTGCACCAAGAAGGTAGTATAAGACAGTAAATAAAATATGGAAGCTAAGTTCTCGAGGCTATTGAAGCCCAGTGGTATATGGATACAGATTCAATGAGGCTGCGAGACATGCTGGTGGGGGGAGATAATAGTGGTGTGGTTTTTACTTATCGGAGTCTGTAGGCTACTAAAACGGTGAGGTTATTATTGGGCAGAAAAGATGTTGGTGTTAGCCACACGATGTGTTACCCACAGGTAATTGTAAAACCAGAAGTACTGATGGCTAGAAGTAGATAATAAAGGTATGAAGGATAGTAGCTCGGCTCCCTCTAGTGTACGGCAGCTGTAGAGCAGGCACTGGGAGTATGAGTAATGTAGAGACACGAACATAAAACTTTGTTGCCCTCTAGTTTCGTGCAGAGGAGCAAGATATGCTGTGGCGTTTTGCCAGACGCAAAACACTTATGACTCTGCGAAACCAGGTCGAGACTTGACAATGCAGAAGGAAAGATTGCAAAGGGCCTCAGCTAGGTCGGTTTGTGTCATATGTTTTAAGTAAGGGTCAGTGTTCACTGGGCCTCCCCTTATAAGCAGGGTCGAACACACGGCGCTCAATCGATCCCTTTTAAGGCAGATTCCAATTCGCGTAAACAGATAGTCGCCTCTTCTCCGTCCCCTATGCGGTGGTACGGGGTAATCTTAGACTTTATGTATCCAGAACATTCAGCATCCAGTGAGTCACAGAAATGGTGAATTCACTGAGGCAGAGCCAATGTTGTCTGTCTCCACAGGTTGTGGATGGAGTAGGTCCGAGGGATCTCACCAGGCGGCTGGGATTATGTGGCAGAGATGGCACTTTAGCAGCGCACTTATTTCCCTCAGCGGAGGCGGGTGATCCTAATCATGGAATACAATGTCTCAGGTCTTGTTGTCCAGTGTGAGTGACTACTGGGTTAAGCCACCCCTGGGGAGTTAGAGGGATCTCAGAGGTACCTGTATGGCAGCAGGTCACCGCCACGGTTCTGCCTGGTCATCCTGTCAGCTTCTTACAGAGTCTCAGCATGGCTACCACCGCGCGCTGGCGGGAAAAGCAGAGCGTCCACTCAGATCTCGGTACTCAATGGAGCACATGGGGCAGCGGCTGGTCGGAAGCCGGAAGGACCCGGCGTGGGTAGTCAACGGCGGCTTGAGTTGCGAGATATCCGGTGCAGCAGTAAACCGCGTCTCCGTCCAGGCCCGCACGCTGCTGTCTCTCTGGGGTGGGTGGGGGGGGGGCTGGGTTTAATATGGCGGTTGCGGCGCACTGGCAGGAAAACCGAGCACCCGACCCACAGACCTGGGAACTGACCTGTTCCTGCCACCTCGAACCCTCTTTCAGCAGAGGCAGCGAAGGTCTTTTCCCTCAGCGTGAGGTGAGCACTGCTTCTTTCTTCCGAGCACGGCTGGGTCGGAGAAGCTGGCCCAATGTGCATGGGCCGGTGAGAGCGGGAGAACGTGCAGCTTCTCTTGCTGCGCCAGACCTCCGGGGCAGACAAGAATGGGCTCCCGTTGCCAGTTACGATGTCCCTGGTGTGGACTAGGTGTTGGGTAAATCGGCAAAGGTGGGATGCCAGTGATAATCACCCGATAAAGCTTAGGCCGGACAGGAGCTCCGATAAGATGCAGCCGCTCGTGTCGCCCCGCCCCCGGAAGTCGATGTTATGTCTTTGGAAGTTTATGTTCCACCTATCGGAAATTAAGAGGAATCCTACAGAACAATTCAGGTGTGAATTATCGGCTCTGCTAAATGAAGGTCTCTCTCTCTCCATGTTGTGACTGAGAGGTCGAATTTCTCAACAAATCTGACCCCACGGTTCCTCTTGTATGGCCTTCCTAAAATACACAAGAAGGTTTTCCCTCCTTCAATGCGTCCTATAATGTCAGGTGTTGGCTCTTTGTTTGAGCCTTTACGTGAGTAGCTCGACATCCAGCTTCAACCCCTAGTAAAATGTGTACCTGGATATTTATAGGACACTAGGGATGTATTAAGAAATTTTGCAAATAAACATTGGAGTTCAGAATTTAGGTGGTTGAGCTGTGACGTTGAGTCACTCTATACTAGTATTCCCTTAGGCTATGTTCACACGGCTTAATTGCGGGACGTAATTACGCCCCGCAATTACGCCGTGTGGACGGGGGCGGGCGGAGCGGGGGAGGGGAGCGGGGGGGCCGGCGCTTCGCCGGCCCATAGACAATCACTGCTAGCGGCGCGTATATGCCGCTAGAAAGTGACATGTCAATTAAATCCCCCCGCCCGGCGGGCCTGCCGGGCGGGGAGAGGAGACGTAATCCATAGTTCCTATGAGAATGAATTACCGTAATGAATGGGCCGTTTTTTCGGCCCGTAATTGGCGCACTTGGGCGCGTAATTACGGACCGAAATACGGCCCATTTTAAACCGTGTGAACATGCCTTTAGAGGTGGCTCTTTTCACATTAGATTTTTATTTGAAATGTTTTGGTTCACATTCTGCAGACGCCAGGATCTTCATCAGGTTGGTTACTGAGTTTTTGATGCACCATAATTTTTTTCTTTTTGACACGTTATTATTTACAGTTATGTGGAGTTTCTATGGAAGCCAAGATTTCACAGTCACTAGCCAACCTGGTGAGGTCCTGGTGGGAGCAAATGTATATTTTTCGGATACTAATTCGTTTGTTGGGGACATAGAGTGTTATGGCAGATATATTGATGACCTTCTGTTAATCTGGCGTGGTCCCCATTCTGCCGTGCCACTCTTTGTCTCCTACACTAACAACAACCCTTGTAATCTTTCTTTTACCTTTAATATCCAACAATGTGTGGTGTCCTTTTTGGACCTCACTCTGATAGGCGTTCCCTCTCAGCCAATACAATCCAAGACATTTAGAAATGACACTGCTGGAAATACTATTTTTACATTACAGGAGCAGTCATGCTAGACATACTTTGCTCTCCATTCCCATATGGGAATCAGATTTTGATACTGAATCTCAAAATATTTTCCAACACCTGGCCATTCCTGGATATCCACATTGTGTTCTTCAACGTGCTTTGCACATTGTAAATTCTAAGTCTCATAACGCATTGCTACATCCCCCACAACATTCAGAAGGACTTCAATATGTCCCTACTGTTGTTTTTGATTACAGTACAGAATTTAATCAAATCTATCATCAATAAATATTTGCCTGTATTGTATGGCGATGAGGGTGTAGCTCAGATTCTGCAAAATGGTTGCAGAGTGGTTATGAAACGCTCTAAAATGATTGGTAACAATTTCCCCTAATGACATTGCATTGGGAGCTTTACATAAGGCTACGTGGCTGGATTCTAAGGTATATTTCAAATGCGGCAGCCATCCCTGTAAAACCTGTAGACCTGTTTTTCCCAGCAAAGAGTTTACCATACATAACTGTAAATATGTATCAAACAATATATCAATTGAAATACAACCCATATGATATTTTTTATTTTTTTGTACCACCTGTAATCTGTATTACGTTGGGTGCACAACATGTAGATTTAAAGTTAGAATCCTGGAACATTTAAACAACATCCAAAATCAAGGAGGTCGCAATATTTCCAATGCTGCCAGACATTTCTTGGAATGTGAACACCTCAGTGTTGTCTCTTTTTGCACCTTTGATATCGAAAGGGTGTCTTTGGGCAGACATAGGGGTAACATTAAATACCAACTTAGAGATCTTGAATCATTTTGGATATTTACTTTAAACATTATTTTTCCCCATGATCTTAACCTTAAAAATAATGTCCTATTACATTCCTAGTTTTGTTTGTTATGATATCATTATATGTATCTTTTTCATTCTCTTTGTGTGTGTTTTTTTGCCAGTCATGTGCATTGTTTCCTGTGTTTTATAATTTTTGCTTTTATAATTTTCTCACTGGTTTGGGAGGTGTTGGTCTACTGGCTTTTGACCAGGGTGATTCATTGCCCTCTTTCTGCTCGATGTTGCAGTTCTTTTATGTGCCCGTCTTGGTGTTAGTGTGCATAATGTCCAGCCCCTTGTGTCTCCGTTCTGGCCCGCCCCTCTGCCTCTACCCTTCACTACTTCCCTTCAATTGGTGGGATTCTGGTGTGTGGGATGCGACAGCGGGCGGTGCTGCCAGGAACTCACGTGGGTTGTACACTTTCGGGGCTGGGGTTTCGGGAAATGGGCCCATTCCCCTTGGAAAGGACCCCGGGTTGAATGCCGTCTATCTCCCGCCTCTTTGACACCAGGTGAGATCTGTTTGTCGCAATTAGTTTGCATATATATTGGCAGGTATTGTTTGTTACGCTACGATTAAGAATACAGTCATGCATCAGCATTCCTTACCTTTTTGTTTTATCCCCTCCTGCTTTATATTTTTGTTGGCCCCAAAAAAAGGATCTAATTTTTAGGGTTTTTCGTTTTTGGCGGGGGCCCTTTTTTCAATTTTACGAATCATTATCAATAGACCCTGGGCTTTTTGGGGAATGTTCCCTTTTCCCCGGGGAAAAAGGTTTTGGAGAGCAGCCGGGGAACCTGGGGAGCAAATTACCTTTTGCATGTAAATGATGGTCTTGGATGATTTTTTCCCCCGGCCCCTCCCTTTTTTGACATTTTGGGTGGGTTGGCGTTTGGTTATCCAAACGTTTTTCCCACAAAAATGGCCAAAACCTCCACTTGCTGGCTGGTATGTTAATTTTTTTGCAGTGTGGGGTAAAACCCGGAATTGGGGGGCCGGGTTTGCCCCCGAAAGCCCTTTTTAAACGTTTGCCATTTCCCTTGACTAAAACCCTATGATGGGGAATCTCCCCAAAAAACCTTTTTCTTTCCCCCATGAACGTTTTTTGTGTGCGACCTTTCAAGTAAAGGAATTTGTTTGACTGACTGTATTCCAGGGGGCCCAATTATAAAGCTTTTTTTTAACATTTTCCCCGTAGGAAAAACTTAAACTCAAAATTTTTAAATTTGCCTACGGCAAAATAGAAAAATTTTGTTTTTCCAAAAGCCCACTCTCTGTTCTTTGCAGGTTTCCCAATTTTTGGGGGAAATTTAATGTAAACTTTATCACCCTTAACCCCAAATTCACTTCAACACCTGTAAAATAAAGAGCTTTATCAGATCTGAGTTGAAATTTTTGGTAAAGGGGGAAATTTTTTTAATGAAACCCCCCTTGTAGGTGTATACTTTTTGTTGGGATTCCCGATTTTCTTAGGAGTCCACGGGGTTTTAAGGGGGTCCCAGCAGAGTTTTACGCTAAAGTGTAAGTTTTTACTTGTTGGGGAAAACTTTGAAGTGGCTTTTTGGGGAACCGGCCCCCCGCATTATTTAAGAATAAATTAAAAGTTTTTTTTTTTTTTGCAAAAAAGGGATCTTTATCTGTAATGTTTGGGTCCCAGTATGTTTTTAAAGAACTTTTGCAATTGATTTGTTTTTAAATTTAAAGTCTTTTATAAAAGAAAGATATTACCCAAATCTGTGTCTAGAGTTTTCTGAAGCCGGGGGTCAGGCCCCGCCTCCTTTGCGTGTTTGGTTGCCGGGGAAAATCCCCTCTGTCACCCCCTGTGTTAAATATGTTAATTTTTCTGGGGTTCGGTCCCTTGGCGGGTTTTGGTTTTAAAAAAAAGGGATGTCTGAGCTTTTTTCCCTTTCTTTTCCCGTGATAGTTTCTGTGTGAAGTATCTGGGAAATTTTCCCGGGTTTCTGTTAGGTTTCATACATGAAAAAAATTTGAGTCTCCGGTTACTATCAGATCGAAACTTTTTTAAAGGGCTGCCCACGGCTTCAACGTGGTTTTCAAAATCGGGCATTCATCCTATCTTTTACCCTCAATCGAGAAAATATCGGGCCCTTTAAAAAACTGGGCCCACCGAACCCCATTTATTCAGAGGAGAAAAAATAAAAAACACCCAACCTGAAAAGACCCTTTTTTTAGGGCCCAGCCTGTGTTGAGTGGGCGGGGAAAAAGGAAACCCAAAAGGGAAAGCCCCCCTTCCTTTCCTTATAGGTTAAAATCAATTTTACTTCGGTATAAACGTATGTTTTGAAACACAAAAAATTTTAAAAAAAACGTATGAAAAACCCTGGGTCCCCAATGGCGGGCTGGGGCCCAAAAAACGTAATTTTTAAAATGTAAACACGGGAACCCCAACAGCAAAAACATTTCTGCAAAAAGGGCAATAAACTCCCGTCAAAAATTCCCAAAAGAAAGCTTTTATGTTTTTACCCATTCTTAAAAAAAATTTTGAAAATCTGGTTCACTTATCATGCCCGGGAAAATGTTTAACTGCCCCCCGACTTAAAAACGTGGTTTTCAAATGGGAAGTCCTATCCTTTCTTTCCCCTTCTAAATGACCCAAAACGGCCTTCACTGGGTCCCGCCCTCCATTATTCGGGATAAAGGAAAAAATAAAAAACCCCCCAACCTCCCAAGTTTCCCCTTCTTATGACGCCTGTAAAGAGTGGGCGGGGACAAAAAAACCCCAAAAATTGGAAACCCCCCTTCCTTTAAATTTGGGTTTTAAAATCAATGTAAATCAAGAAAAAAACGTATTTTTCTGCCCACCAAAAATTTTCCCCTGAAAAAAAAGAAATGCCCCCCTGGGTGCCACTGGAAGGGAGGGGGGCACCTTTTTAATTTCCCATGGACACCCCCAAGACCCCCAAACCAGCGGCAATTTTCTAAAAAAGGGGCAATACATTACTTCGAAATCCTAATGATGCATTTTTGCTTTCTATAAATTCTTGAAAAAAAACTTTGAAAATCTGGGTTTTCCCCTATCATGATAAAAAAAATTTGTTTAACCCTCCCAACAGCTTTTCCGAGGTCTCAAATGGGGGCCAGCCCTACCTACCCTTTCCCTCTAAATTGACCCAAATTCGGGGCCTCTAAATGGGTCCCCAAAACCCTCCATTTTTTAAGGAGAAAAAAAAAAAAAACCCCCCAACCGGCAAAGGGCCCTTCCTTTTTGAAAAGCCTGGTGGAGTGGGCGGGGACGGGGAAAAAAACCAAAAAAAGGGAAATCCCCCCTTTCCTTTCCCATATTTTTTAAAAATAAAATGTACATAAAATTTAAAACGTATGTTTCTCCACACAAAACATTTCTGAAAAAACATGAAAACCTGGGTCCCAAGGGGCAGGGTGCGGCAAAAAGTAATTTTACATGTCCCACAAAAAGGGACCGCCAACAGGGGCCCTACATTTCTGAAAAACAGGGCAAATTCCTACGTCAAAAAACCCTTTAAAGAAGCATTTTTTTGTTATTATAATCATGAAAAAATTTTGGGAGATCTGGGTTCCTTTACCCATGTTAAAAAAACATTTTTAAGCTCCCCCGGGTTTTCCCAATTTGGTCCCCCAAATTTGGGGCAGCCCTATCCCTATTTTTTCCCTTTTCAATCGACCCCCAAATCGGGCCCTCTCCGGGGTAAAACCGACCTCCATTTTTTTCAAAAGGGGAAAAAAAAAAAAACACCCCAACCTGCAAAGCTGCCTTTTATGCCCCCCTGTGGAGTGGGGGGGGGGAAACCCCAAAAAATGGAAAAACCCCCTTTTTTTTTCCTTTATAGGTTAAAATAAATTTTAATAAAAGGTAAAACCCGTATGTTTCTGCAAAAAAAAACATTTTAAAAAAAACGTATGAAACCGGGTTTCCCACTGGCGGGTTGCCGGCACAAATGAAAATTAAAATTTTTCAAACACAGACCGCCCCCACCCGGCCCACATTTCTTTTTTTTTTTTTTTTTTTAAAAAAGGGCAAATACACTACTTTCGAAACCCCTAAAGAAGCTTTATGCTATCTATCATACATGAAAAAACTTTGAGACTCTGGGTTTTAAACATATTTGATAAAAAACTTGTTTAAGCTCCCCAAGGGACTTAAAACGTGGTTAAAAGGGGGGGCGGATAAATATCTTTATTTCCCTTCAATCGACCCCAATCGGGCCCTCTCACTGGGTCCCCGGGACCCCCCATTATTCAGAGAAAAAAATAAAAAACACCCAAATGAAAAGCTCCCCTTTTCTTATGACCCCTGTGGGGGGCGGGGACAGAAAAAAAAAAATGGAAGCAACCCCCCTTTCCTTTTCCATTTTTGGTTTAAAAATCAATGTAAACCCAATTTATAACGTTTGTTTCTCCCACACAAAAACATTTCGGAAAAAACGTTTCCCAAACCCTGGGTGCCACTGGCAGGGTTTGGGCCCAAAAGTAATTTTAAAATGAAACACACACAGACCCCCAAACCGGGGCACTTTCTGCAAAAAGGGCAATCCTTTTAGTGGGAAAATCCCTAAAGAAGCATTTATGCAAAATTTCTACATTGAAAAAATTTGAGACTCTCGGTTCATTACCCTGATAAAGAACATTTTTAAAGCTGCCCCGACTTCAACGGGGGTCCCCAAACCCCGGGGGGGGTTTGCAGGTTGGGGTTTTTTTTTTTTTATCTCGGGAAAATGGAGGTCGGGGGACCCCGTGAGGGGCCCCTGATTGGTCAAATTGAGAGGTAAAGTTTAGGATGGATCCCCCGATTTGGACCCCGTTGAAGCCCGGGGGCCCGTTTAAAAATTTTTCTGATATGATAGGGTGAACCGGGTCTCAAAGTTTTTTTTTTTTCTTTGAAAGATAGTTTGCATAAATGTTCTTTAGGGATTTTGCTTTAGTTTTTTTGGCCCTTTTTGACGAAAGGTGCCGCTGGGGCGGTCTGGGTGTGTAATTTTTAAAAATTAAATGTGTGCCCCCAAGCCCTGCCGGGCACCCATTTTTTGTTTACTTTTTTTCGAAATGTTTTTGTGTGCAAAAAAAAATTTTGTTAAAACTTTTTTGTAAAATTGTTTTTTAACCCTATAGGGAAAGGGAAAAAGGGGTGTTTCCCCATTTTGGGGTTTTTCTGTCCCCCCCCAAACTCTCACAGGCTGTCATAAAAGGGGCAGCTTTGCGGGTTTGGGTGTTTTTTTATTTTCTCTCTGAATTTATGGAGGTCGGGTAAACCAGGTGGACCCGGTGATTGGCTGATTTAGAGGTAAAAGGATAGGATGGGCCCTGCCCGATTTGGCCCCGTTAAAGCCCGGGCGGGGCTTAAAAAGTTCTGCATGATATGTGAACCGAGGGGTCTCAAATTTTTTTTCATGTATAAGGGATAGCATAAATGCTTCTTTAGGGATTTCGACGGGGGGGATTGCTCTGTTAGATTTAAATCTCCCTTTCCCCCCAATAAAAAAACACCCTTATACAGAGATAGAGGCTTCCCCTCTATCTCCTGCCTGATAACAGAGGGGGGAGTACAACTGTATTACTGTTTACAGCAATACAGGTGTTCTGTTTACAAGGATTGCTTGAGGCGGGAGGTAACAGCCTCCAGGCATAAAAAAATTAAACCTTTAAAGGAGGTGCCCTTTTAACTCCCCCCCAAATGATCCCCAAAATGTTTAAGTTGACTAAGGAGGGAGCGGGAAGGGGTGTGATGATGTCCTCAGGTTCTTAGTGAGGGAAGCCCTTTGGCCTACGGGGAAAAGGAGCCCAGCCCGGGGGTTTTGAAGCTGTAAAGACAAAAAAACAGCCAAAAGTCTAAAAGTTGGGTGATGAAAAAACCCCTTTTAAATTGAAAAGGGACGGGCAGATGAAATGTTGCCCGCTAGCAGAAGCCCAGTGCGAAGTGAAAAGAAAAAAGAGGGGGGTTTAATCCCCAGGGGTTGGGTTTTTCCATTTGACACCCCCACTAGGTTAGGTTCCACCGACTTTCCCCCTATTGGGAAGACTTCAACACCCAAAATCGAAAAACCCCCCATCTGTTTTCCAAAAAAATTTCCTTTCACTTTTGCCCCTCCTTAAACCTCTTCCCATTTGGAAAATTCCCGGGGAGCCACCCAAAAAGTGGACCACACTGGCCCTCATCTTCAAAAAAACCTTTCCCCCCCCTTACGGGACAACTCTAACTCTCCAAAACCCCCAGTTTGACCCAACTATTTCCAAAAACCCCTTTCTCCTCCCCCCCTGTCCCTTTCTGTCTCATAAACGAAAGACCCCGAGGGAAATTACCAAAATAACCCCTCACCCCTCCTTGACTCTCTTGAACCTCTTTCCACAAATCTCCTTTTTCAATGCCCCAAGACGCAGCCCCCATTTTTCTAAAAACCTTTCAATATAAACGCCCTTGATTTCGTCGCCTTCAAAAAAACCCAAAACCCGCAAAAGAAAAAAAGGAAAAACCGGGCCCCAACCAGACTCAAACAAAAAATGAGGCGGTTTCCGAGTTGCCCAAACCCCGCTGGAAGGGAAAAATAAATTCCCTTTTATGACTTGCCTTATACAAAAACTAAACTGCGTTTTTTTAAGTCCGCCTGCCTAAAGAAAACAGGACTTTTTAACCACTTCATTTCCCCCTGTCCCACAACCCCAGAACAATTATTAAAAACTTTCTTCTTTTTCCCCGGGCCCCAAAAACCCTCCTCCCCCATCCCCCCCTTTAACCCAGATGATTTTTTGCCATTCATTTCCCTTCCAGAAGAAAAAACTCTTTCAGAGAAAGCTTCAGACCGCTTTTTCCCACCCCCCTTTAAACCCTTTCCCCTTTGGAAAAATGTTCCCCCCCATTTACTTCCCTTCCCCCGGCAAAACTAATGACAAGCTTAAACCCCTTTTTATTTGGTCCCTCCAATCCCTCCTTTAGTCTTGCCCAAAGTCCCCCAAACCTCTTCAGCCCATGCCCTAAACCTCCCCTAATTCAAACCTTTACAAACCCTCTGGCATTTCCCACTTCCGCCTTTTTTCTTGTTACTTTCAACTCCAATCCTAAAAAAAAAAAACCCCTTGACCCCTCTTTGGCCAACTTCCCGCCCCCAACCCCCACTGCCCCCCTTTTGCTTCCCCCCCCTCGAGAAAGCACGTCTACCCAAGCTGTCCCTCCCCCTCCCCCTAACTCTCTTTTGCCCCCTTAAAAATCTGGTTTTCGACCCCTCCCTCCCTTACGAAAACCCCCTTTAACCCAAAAGTCCTATTGCCCCTGTAATGTTTAATCCCTTTTGGGCCATTTCTCGGTGCTCCCCCTCTTAAAACCCTGCCCTCGGTCTTTGACCCCTGTCGCCTTCCCCCCTGCAAAAAAAAATTCCTTCCTCCCTGGGCCCACCACGGTCTTGGCTCTTTCTGGCCCTCCTCTTTCCCTCCTGATCGGACCTTCTGGTCTTTCATTTTTCGCAAACCCCTCCCCCTCCCGGCCCCCCCTTCCCCCGGCCGGTTTGCCCCCCAAGGGTCGCCCTGGGGCCCCCCCCAAAAACTCTTCTTTCTACCCCTTTTTGGGCCCTCGGTCGCTCATACCCTTTCACATGGCTTTTCTTTACCCCCTGTATGTTTTTTGAAAACCCAAACTCTACTTCCCCGGGCCCCTAGTTTTGTCATCTTTTTTAAATCTCCCGGCCCAATGACTGTTGTGTCCCATTTAATCCTTCTACTGGGTCTCCAAAAAACTAAATGTGGGGGAAAAGGGGACTCATTTTTTTCCCAAACTTTCCAACTCTACCCTGCCCCTGATCCCCCTATTAAAAGTAAAGGGCCCCTTCCTACACTTAAAGGGTTTCCGAAAAGTCCGCTCCCTTTGGGGGGAAATCCTGGGATTTTGCTTTTATCTTTCAAACCCACACACCCCCAAAACCCCTCCCCCCTTTCCTGCCTGCCGCCCCCCTGAAAAAAAACACCCCTTCGCTTTCCGGCTAATTCCTCAATTAGGGACCTACAAAAATGTGGTCCTTCCCCTTTGCCTTTCCCCCCGCCTTGCCCTACTGCAACACCCTTCTCGGGGTGACCTCCCAGTAGACCCTCGGCTCCCCCCCAAACCCATCCTTAACTTCTGTGCCCTTTTTTCCCAAAACCTCTTCCCGTTTCTCCCCTGCCAATACCTTAAAGGGCCCTTCCCATTCCCCAGCAAAATTCTTTTCAAGTAAAAACCCTTTGACCTACAAGGTACCCATGCCCCCTTTTCCCCCCCTTTGCATCTCTGCCCTAATTTTCAAAATTTTCCCCCCTTTCCGCACCCCTCGCTCTTACGGGACCTTCTCCTCTGCTTTTCCCGTTTTCGCTCCCAAAAAAAAACCTTTCCCCAAAGGACTTCCCCCTTTGGCTTCCCCACACCGGGAAAACTCATTTGAAACCCAAAACATCAGACTTCCCCCACTTTCCCCACCCTTCAAAAGGGAAACCCGGGAAAACCCCTTTTCCCCGGCTTCCCCTAAAAACCTTAAACAAAAATTGTCTCAAATTTCCCTTTACCAGAATGTTGCCCCTCACCCTCCTGTCCCCTTTCCCCCCCCCTTGTAGATTTTTTGGGGGCCCTCCCCCGGGGAAAGGGTCCTCTCCCAAATCTGTTTTGCCAATTTTTATTTCCTTTATCCTGTTACTTTTTGGCTTTTTTTAATGTATGAAACCCCCCAAAGGGGAACTGCGCCCGGGACATCGGGGGGAATTTTTTTAAAATTTTTAAAAATTTGACCCCACCGATCTCTTTTTAACAAAGAATGGACCCACAAAAAAAATTAAGTATGTCTTGCCGGTTATGTTACCATGATTTTTGTTGTTTTATATAAAAAAAATTTTGGGGAAACCCCTTTAAAAGGAAAGTTGTTTTATTTTACAATGTTTGGGTTTTTTTATGTTAAAAGATTTGCAAAAAAAAAAGTCCATTTTGAAAATATGTGTAAATTTAACTTTTGGTCCTCCCTTTTCCCCTGAAAAATTTTCCCTTCTTGTCCCCTTTGGGCCTGTTCGTTTCCTAAGGCCCCCGATATATTTACCAGATTTGTTTAAATCTTTAGGGATTGGTGACGCATTTGGGTTGTTTTGCTACAGGACCTGGCTTCAACTGCAGCCTAGTAAAAGCCTTTTAAACACGCCCCTGAATTAAAATTGAAACAAAAAAGGATGATGAAAGGGAAAAAAATTCTATTTTGTGAAAAAAAACCCCTTTTAGGAAATTTTGGGGTGTAAAGGAGGATTTAAAACCTATATTTTTTGGAAAAACTTTCCCGATTAGTATCCCCCTATTTTTAGCCCAATGATTCGGGCCCTTTAAGTTATACTTGATCCTTTGAGTCAAAAAGTTGTAGTGTTTTAATAGAGAAATATTGAAGATTTACATTTTTTTTCCACCACCCTCTGTGTGCTTTCACTTTTTCTGTATTGGGATTTGAATTTAGCCTCTAGATTCAGGGGTTGGAGGACATGCATCTGAACAAGATGGTGCTGCTAGGTTTCTTTTCTTGTGTATGGACTATCCACTCTTAAAGCATTGTGAGAGTAAGACAAGTAGTACACATTTTTGTTCTAAGAGTATTACAGTATATACCAGGAGATACGGCGTGGATTTGAACAGAGACCCTCCAAGAATGCGTAAAGAAAGTATAGTAAAGTTTGAATAATGAGAACAATCCTAAGGTGAAAAAAAGATAGGAAAGACCTTTGGATGCGATTATCTCTTGAATTTTCTAAGATTACTCACAAAATGGGGAAAATGTGAGAGGAATCAAATTGCTCGTCTCTGTGTAACCATTCTATGCCAGAAAAAATTAAATCTTGTGCTCGTGTTTGGAATGTAGTAAAAATTGTTATTCTGCCGATAGACTACTTGAGTAGTATTCTACTCAGTTTTTTTAAAATAATTTTAAATTATTATTTTTTTTTATTCGACAAAGTCACCTTTCTTTGGTCAAGGTATAAAAACTGTCCTCACCCTTTAAAGTTTGAGTCTCCTAGAGTAAACTGGTTGTGATGTGTGCTTATTGATTTTTTCCGAGTTGCTCATATAATTATTATTTACTTAATTGTGATCTTAGGAGGCCGAGAACGAGAGTTAATTTCTTCCACACGACATTCCTATAATGCTTATATATTTACATTTATGTCTTTAAAAATTAAATATTTCAGTTTATTCATATTTTATTATGTATTATATATTTAAATAGGTAACAATTTATAAAATTTCACATAAATTATAAAAAAAAAAACTTTTTTTTTATTTTATTTAATGATCAACTTTTAGTTACCGTATTTACTCTTTAAAAAAGGGCGGCACCTACTTTTGCCACAAAAAACTGGAAAAAACTTATTGATAGTATAAGCCTAGGGTGAAAAATGCAGGGGCCCCTCTGGAAAATTTAAAAAAAAAAATGGTTCAATAAAATTACAAGGCAGGTTGGGCGTTTAATGTCCCTAGGCAGGTTATCCCCCCCCATAGTCAGGTTTTAGGCAGGTTTTATGCCCCCCATAGGCAGGTATATGTCCCCGATATCGGGTTTTTATGGGCGATATATCCCCCCCATAGGAGGTAAGGCGTTATATGTCCTTATAGGCGGTATATGTTTCATGGCAGCTAAAAGGAGGTATATTCCCCATGGGGGTAAAAGGCAGGTATATGTCCCTATAGGCGGTTTTAGGCACATATATGTCCCTACAGGCAGGTAATGGGCAGGTTATAGGCAGGTATATGTCCCTATAGGTAGGTTAAAGCCAGGTATATTATTATTATTATTTATTTTTGAACGCCCTTGGTTCCCCCCACCCCCCCCCCCCCCCCCCTGCCCTGAGGGCTTCACCAAAAGGAAGGTGGGAAGGGAAAAGAAGGTGGGGGGGGCAGAATTTTTTTGGAAGTGTAGTGACACAGGGTTTTTTGTTGTTATAGGCAATCCCAAGAAAAGGGTTTTCAGGTTGCTTTGAGACTGGTGAGATGGGGGGGGTTGAGGTGTTGGGGGATGAGTTTTTAGAGTTTTTGGGGGTGCACGGGAGAAATCTTGGGACGGGTTTTTGGGGTTGACACGGGGAGGCGAGAAAAGGTTTTGTGAGGGGCGGAGATTGCGTGAGGGAATTCTGGAATTAAGGCAGATTTAAAGGGGGGGAAAGGTTATGGAAGCATTGGGCAAGGGTTCTAACTTGAATGGATTTGCTGGGCAATGGGAACCTGAAGGGATTGCGGGGGAGGGCAGAGGAGTTGAGGGGAGAGGTGGAGTCAAAGGGTTATCCCAAGGCAGCGGGGACTTGTGGAGTGGTGAGAGGGTTACCCAGATGTGATAGAGAGATCAGGTGGAGGGATGGTGGAAAGATGATAATTCCGTTTTCTCCCCCTTTAGCTTCAGGAGACGAGGAGAAGGAGGAATGGCGAAAGACAAAAACCGGATCCTGGAAGAGAGAGGTAATTTCTGGGCCCGGGGATGTAGAGTTTGGGGCATCACATACAGATTAAATTGAAAGCCATTCGTGCATTAGTTGACCCAACCAAAGGGGTAGATAGAAAAAAGGGAGTGGGCCCCCGGACCCCCCTGGGGGGGAACACCAACAAAAGCGGGCAAGGGGAGAAAATGGTGCATAAATGAGAGATGCTGAATTCCCCATCAAAGAGGTAAAGGATATCCAGGAAAGGGGGAAGTTGTGATGCCCAGGGAGGAGAGGATTTGTATTTGTTTATGTCCTTATAGGCAGGTTTTTTAAGGGAGGTATATGTCCCCTAAAGCAGGTAATAGGGGAGGTAATGTCCCTTTAAAGGGAAAGGTTATAGGTAGGTAGATTCCCTAAAGCGGTATATGTCCTAAGGCAAAGAATAGACGTTATATGACCCCATAGGCAGATAAATATCCTTATAGGGAGTTTAAGGTTTGGTTTAGGCGATTTAAAAAAAAAAAAAAAAAAAAATACAACACTTACTCCCCCCCGCTGCTCCCACCCATTTTGGCACAGGTGGCGTGATGTCATCAGGCCACTGTAAATAACCTCTTTTCCGGGGAAAAACTACGGGGGACAGCCGCAAGTTGTCCCCTGGCCCTCCGGGGGGGCCATGGGAGCAGAAGCGCGCACCCCTCTGCTCCGAAGTGGTTCTTACCTGTTGCGTTTCCAGAGGGTCGCTTTCATGAAGAGTCGCCGACAGCGTCCGGCCAAGGGAGCGCCTGAGCACCGACAGTGACTCGAGTATAAACTGGGACAAATTT